>JAPDKR010000033.1:0-286199 GCA_027569675.1 Penicillium crystallinum | reverse complement strand
GCCTGGACTTCCCTACAACGCTACGGGAACTCGAGACATACCTCGGCCTCGCCGGATATTTCAGAAATTACATTCCTCGTCACGCCCAGATCGTCAAACCACTTCAGCAAAGGAAAACCGATATGCTGAAAGACGGTCCTACAAAAGGCGCTCAAAGAAGGAGTTTTTCGCTGCGTACCACGCTACGAAGCCCCACCAGCGCCGAAACACGAAGTTTTAACGAGCTTCGGGAGGCCATGCAACACGCGTTGGTCCACAACGTGGTCTTCTTCGAGAACGACCAGCAATTATATGCCGAGATCGACGCTTCTAAAGAGGCGGGTTTTAGCGCAATGATTTTCCACGTAAAAAAAGGATGGCTCCACGCCGACCTACGGAAGCCGCCTCCGGCTAACGTGGTCAGGCCCATCATGTTCCTAAGCCGGCTACTTTCACTCGCGGAACGAAACTACTGGCCAACCGAACTCGAGGTCGCGTGCCTAGTGTGGGTTCTCCAAAAGATTAGGCATTTGATCCTAGCCGTTCCATCCACGTTGCCTATGGTAGTTTACACGGACCATAGCGCAACCGTGAATATCGCCGTGAACACGAACCTGCGTTCCACGGCAACAGAAAACCAAAACCTACGTCTCGTCCGCGCCGCGCAGTTCATCCAGACTTTCAATCTGCGCGTCTTCCACAGATCCGGTGCGTCGAATAAAGTCGCCGACGCGTTATCGAGACTACGAAGCGTGGACCCTACACCGCCGTCGGTGGACTTAGACACTTTGCCACAAGGAATCGACGCCTTCCCCGCGAACGTGGACGAGGACGCTAGCGTCCCGACGGACGTAGACAACGACGTGACCGGTCCCGCCATGATTTTTGTACAGCTGTCTGACGAAATGTCTACGAAGATCAAGACTGGGTACGACGCAGACACACGTATGCGTCGCCTGATCGAGACGCTTCAGGAGGAGGAAGACTCTGCCGATCCCGTGCGCACCGCTTTACCGTACCGCTTGCAGAACGGTTTGGTCTACCTAACCCACGACGACGGAAGCGAAGCTTTATGCCTCCCAATATCGATGACAAAAGAGATCTTCGCGAAGGTCCATGACGACCACGCCCATCAGGGATTCCAACGTTGCTGGATGCGTATGAGGGGCTTATGCTTCCACAAAGGTGCAAAGCGGCTCAAAGACTACATCAGAAAATGCCCGACGTGCCTTGAGAACCGCGTACCACGTCACCGGCCCTACGGTCTATTACAGCCAATACTATCTCCGCCAGTCCCATATCATACGATCACGATGGACTTCATCGTTGGCCTCCCGAGAACAAAGAAAGGGCACGATGCAACGCTGACGATGACCGATAAGTTCTCTAAGCAGAACGGTCTAGTCCCCGGCCAAACAACGTGGACAGGTGAACAATGGGCCGCGTCCGTCGTAACATTTTGGTGGGTCGCCGACTGGGGTTTCCCCGTAAACATCATAACGGACCGGGATCCAAAGTTCGTACAGGGACTATGGAGAGGTATCTTCTTACTGCTCCACGTACACCTTATGTACACAACTGCATACCATCCACAGGCAGACGGCCAGTCCGAGAGAACCAACCAAACCGTGGAGATCGCCCTACGACACTGGTGCGCACAACAACGCGCTACCGGGAGCGTGGACCCCGAGGACGGCGACAACGGTGAGGACAATGCATCGGAATGGGATGATGCGCTACCGTTTATCCAAGCGACGCTGAACTCATCGGTCAACGCCTCTACGGGATATTCACCACATATGCTCATGTACGGCGTGGAGCTTCGCCAACCAATGAATATGATGCGTCAGGCCATGGCCACGCAGCAGGACTTTACTTGCCGCCTAGACGCGGAACGAAGCATCGCCTATGCGGCTATGGCGATGAAAAACTACTACGATAAAACCCATGTTCGAAGATGGTTTGACCCTGGCGACTACGTCTACCTGCGCCTTGGTCATGGATATGACATCCACGCAAACCAGAACCTACCCAGGAAGTTCGCCCAACGCTTTGTAGGGAGATTTAAGGTGCTCGAGCGTGTCGGTCGCCTAGCATACAAGCTGGAACTTCCAGCTTCTTGGTCTATCCACCCCGTGATCAGCGTGGAGCATCTAGAGCCTGATCCACCTGGTGACGATTTGTGGGAACGCACCCAAGAACCATCGCAATTACCACCGATCGGGCCTGAAGCGGTAGAGACGGTCCTCGACAGACGTACACGGAACGTCGGGCGTCCACGCGCGGATGGGACAAGAACGACAAGGACTGAATACCGCGTTCGCTATGTCGGACGTGGCGTGGCTAACGACGCCTGGATCAACGCCACGGAAGAAGGCTATCACGACATCTTTGCAGCCTACGATGCGCGGACACGGCCGCCTCCAACTTAAATCAAACGCTCTTACCACCCATTACCCATAGCATAACTTACACCATTACCATTAGACGAGACGTCACCAGAACCATCATATTCATTTTTCACTTCCTTTGATTTCTCGCACTTCCAATCTACCCTTTACATTCATACTCCTTCTTACTCAATTTATTCTTCCTCTCTCACTTCTGAAACCCTCTTACGCAAACTCTCTTAAGCACCCCTATACATTTCGCTCTACTCAGCTAGCTTGTCTACCCTATCACAATTCTCATAAGTGAGCCGTGACCACCTCACTCACTTATTTCTTACGAAGGGCCCTAACTTACTTACTCCCACATCTCTTACTTCTTAATCATTGATTGACTTCTCCCACTTTCCTACCTACCTCCATCCTACACTTCATTCATACATTTATACACCAATCTCATCTCCTCACTTGATCAAACAACATCACTTCGACTACCCTATCCACGTTGCGACATGGCCCCGAAGAAGAAAGAAAAGGAGGATGCCAAGGCCAGCTCCCCCCAGAAAACAGCGTTGAGGGGCTCGGACTTGGCCTGCGACGCTAGGGACGCTACTGCTTACTACGAGATCATGGAAAAGCAACGCGCCGACGGAGATAAACGCGCAGACAAGGAAGAAACCACGCTGATCAAGGCTGGTATACATGGCGGTCGCTCTGTCTGGAGAGCAACGGACGACGACCCAGAACCCATTGGTAGCAAATATGACAACCACACTGCCGCAAAGGCCCCGCTGGCAGTTGACGTGCGCTTTAACGACGATGGAACGTGGAAGCGACCACCAAATGGCGTCAAGCTTTCTGACGAGGGCGTGTATCTTGCTACGAAGTTTATGACCGCTAAGGATAGGGGCCGCCAATACCCTATCGATTTCGACCAAAATGGCCACGTGCGAGCTATTCGTGTACCCGAGGACCCGGCTCCTCTGGCCTACGCCCATGGATTGCCTCTGGTCTACGTGGCACGTGGTGGCATCCCCCTGGTGGGATGTGACCACGCATGCCTGGTCGGCAACCTACGCAGTAAAAATGACGCGGCCATAAGAGCAAACAACAACTTGTTCACGCTAGGCCCTATCATTGCCTCCCAGAGCTTCGTCAACAAACCTCGAACTTTGACCCGCCAGTATTACACTCATGCCAATGACCGCAAATACTACGCCGAGGAGGAAAACGATATGAACGTGGACAGGGTCTCTACCGATCACCACCATATGGCCATTATGCTCGGAGACATCACGGAGGAGAGACCAAGCCAACTAGTCCGCTTCGTCGAGGCGACGGGTTATAACATCGAGTGCGGCAACCCTAGCGACGAAGACGCACCAAGAAGGGTTGATGTTATACCACGCACTTTCTTTTCCAAGCACAGGCTAGACTTCGATTACGACAACGCTAAAAACATTCTCTACGAGAACGTTCGGAATTCTAGCGCTGCCGAGCCACCCACGTCGGGAACCCCTACAACGTCGGCACCCCCCATAACGTCAGAACCCCCTACAACATTGTCGCCATCTATCACCTCCGTCTCCAAACCGGTGGTCAACAGGAGAACAAGACAGCAAAGCCGACTACAGGAGGATCAGATAGCCGCGACTCCCACTAAGAGACAGAGAATCACGACCACGCCTAGAGTTGGATCCACGACACTGCCCTTGATCCTGCTTGGTGAGCTAAATGTCCTGCGCAAATTCGACCCAGCGACGCCACCAATCATTGCTAGTATTGAAGCTCTCGGAAATGACCTCACCAACGAGGAAGGCTGGGAAGGCGAAGCGATGAAAGCCGAATTACAGTACGCTAGAAAACTACTCGATAGCCACGCCCGGCACCTTGTTGCCGAGAACGCCATCAAGACCCGGTACCACAACATACGCGCCCAGATCGACGCTTTGACTCAAGACATATCTCGCGAAGCCCTCACACAGATGCTTGAACATACCACCGACGGTCGCCTCCTAAGCCCTCCGGAGCAGTCAGGAGGTACCATGCAAGACCCGCTGCACATCGACGACGATGCAGACATGCAACATACTGCTGAGGCCAAGGACACTGCGGAGCCGGACGTCAACCTTCCTACCGTTCATGACAACGTCGGGCCCACCGCGGAAGCCGACCATGACAAAGTCGAGGATAACCGTGAAGCCGACTATGACAAAGTGGAGGATAACCGTGACAAGGTTGGGCCAACCACGGAGACTGACAACAACACCAACACCGACGACACCAGTCAAACCGTCGTCTAGACACGTCATCTCGCTGAAACTCGCTTGCCCTTTTCCATTTTTACTAGCGTTGAGCCTGTACGCAGGCGTTTGCTTTTACTTGTTTCGTTTCAAATTTTATTCTTATGCGATTTGTTGCCTCGGGACGAGGCTTTGTTCGGGAGGGGCGCCTGTTACGGCCACGTGACGCGCCCAGGCTCCACTAGCCAGTACACGTAGCTAGTGAATGAATCATCTTCCATCATCCACCTTATCGTACCACCTTCCGATCCTTCAGAGTTTGCTTCCAAGGAGCTGACGCCTCTCAAGGTTTCCCCGGTGCCTGTTTTGGTGTCACCTTTGGACACGAGCTCAGGTGCTGGCGTTCATAGCGTGCTACCTGGATATCTTCTACTGGTGTTCGCGGGGAGATCCTGGTGCAGTTAAGTCCCAAGACAGGACACGGGCACTTAAAAGTCAGAAGATCAAGGAAGTCAGGTTGCGTCCTTCAGAGCAGATATTCTGCAAGGTTCGATCAAGTGGCACAGACAAGTTTTGCAGAGTAAGGAGTCAGGTCCTCCAAATGTTATACACAAACAACCAAGGGATCCATGAATGCTCTTGTTCTAAAATGGACTTTCCACATCAGTATCTGGAAGGTCTGACAACACCAAAATAGAATCCAGTGTGGCATGTCTGACATTCTTCAACACCAATCAGTAGATCGGGCACCCTTTTCGACCAAACAGTGGAGTCTCCGGTCTCGATCTCGAAGTATTCCCCTGCGTATAGTGTACATTATCCCTGCGCTCGATCTTTTCATTCTGGACTGAGGCTGTCGGCCAAGGTACCAAGGCATGCCCAAGAGACACTTCTATCTTTTGAACACGATGTCTGGTGGCTACAAGGATTATTAGGTCTGGTGATAAGGCAGACGAGCGTAAAACCTGACGTGTCGGGTAGACCAACATCTCTTGTACCAAATATCAAAAATAGCCACTCACCAGCACCTTGCTCAAGCTATATTTCTCATCACGGACGGCGTAGGTAGTCGTCAGCTCATGAATAATCATGCATAGAGATGTGTTGTACCTCTTGTACGGAGTACCTGGAACCCATCGCAGGGCTGCACAAAATAACCAGTGGTAAGCTCGGTTATCTAAAACCAGAGCCAACTCACCACTTCCCCTCTCGAGCCTATCTCTGGCTTCACCTCGACAAAGTACATGGCCACAGGTATCTCTCAACGAGCGGTGAGGACGACAAGTCACCAGTCATACCGCAGAGCTTATATGTGGTACACAACAAGAATGCTATTTACACCGTCTTCACGAGGTACTTGGTGCAGCTCCATATGCAAGTATATTCGACATAGCACAGCAACGTTGTTCCTATGGTTTTCCATTTTTGAACTCAGACAATGGAGCCTCCTAGCCCCAAATATACCGGAGTCCGCGATCGAAAGGGGCTCCCAGTTCCCGAGCAATGGGCCTTCGAATCACCGTCGGAGACCCGACACCCTGGTAGTCAGGAAATCCGGAGAGTGGAATGGGCATTCTAGAATCACACTTTTCCCCTTTCCCCCGGATATTCATAGCGCGGGCACTCCATCTACTCCATACTCCGTACTCCATACATCGCAGGTGGCAGGTGCGTTGCAGATATTGTAAATAGTAAATTCACTACTGTGGCCCCTTGAATCTGGAGAATTGTGGAGTTTCCTATTTGGATGTCGATCAACGGTTGAACGGTCAAGGCCGTACTTTTGTCAACCTTTTTATGATTCACCCCTGAATCTACTTCCTATGAATCATAAGCCCGATGTAGAGATCATAACTCCGTCCTGCCAGCTCATGAATCGTATCCCTGTACTCCGTACTCCGTATTCGAGACTGCTCAACACTCAAACAAAGGATCAATCCGTTATGCGCTCCAGATTCTCCAGACTGTCTCGGCCCCTGGCGTGGATCCACCAAAGTCCCTTTTTCTTCTGAGATTTCAGATTTTTAGCGAAGCTCTTTTCAATTAATTTATTGCGGAGGATCCGATTTCATGGGAATCTTTTTCCCGGTCATACAATGTGGAGTACCAACGTATACATCATACTATCGGATAGAACGGTTGTTGAGCCGGCACTCTTATAACGGTCTGTAGACAGTCTGGTCTCAAATTTTTGAAGATCGCCCTGACTGACGACGCAAGTCGGGATTCGGTGACCCTGTCTCAACAAAAACCGAAAGAGATGAAGTCCGACATGCGACGCCTCTCAATATCAGGATGACAGCTCCGGAAAAGGATATTGCAGGAACGGAAGTATCCAAATAGGAGCTCCGATTCCTCGCCACCAGTCGATCGCCTACACCGCAACGGCACAGCCTGTACTCCGTACTCCGTATCTTTCTTTACCCCGGTGATTTGGTTGTTGGGTTTGTTGATGATCTCCGCTCTCGTGCCGAGGTTCACAGGCGAGTTTTCTCCGACGCTAGAAGGTGTAGAATGATCGTGGAAACCCCCTTGAACACCCTGGTCTTTAGCGCTCCAAAGCCTTGCCGATGCACCCGGCTTTCAACTAGCTGTATTCTCCTGGGGGATCCTCCGTATTGATGTGTTTGATTCCCAAATAGAATAAATGATATGAAATAGTCGATTCATCGAAATCCCCCTGGTCAATCTCTCCCCACACTAACGCGTCAGGCCCCATCTCCTTTGTTTTGTTTTCTCCCCGGCAGGTGTTCCGGGTTGGGCTCCCGTCGTTCCGAAGGAGAATGTGCCCATCCCTACCTCGATAACTGGGTTATTGGGTGGTTTAGAATGAGGCGATTGGCCTTGGCGGGCAGATCTCCAGGGAGTAAGCCTTGGGCCTGGCCAGGTATGCATGTACCGGGTACTTTCTATCTTCCCCAGGGAATGTACTCCTCCACACTTTTTACATGGCTTTTTGGTTTAATTATCAGGGTGATTTTTAATTTCTGAGGAAATATAAACTACCGGTAGACCCTCGACCCTTTTCTGTTTCTCTCACTTGATATAATATCCACATAGCACGGTTCAGAGCTTTGCTAGCATTCGCTTTCTATCTTCTTTCCTAGAAGCATTCCTCTGCTATACCCTAATTTAGCTTCATCTTTCCCATATCCATCTCCACCATTCACACCCAAACATCTATTATATCTTTTATATCTATTACATCTCGAAAATACCAGATCTATCTTCCTTTAATCCATGTAAGTTTGAACTCCCGTCATGACTTGCCACATCACAACGCACCTCCGATCCGATCCTCCGAGGCCGGCTCCTCGGGCAAGTTCGGAGCGAACTCCATCTATACGAAGCATATGTCAAAATCACAAGTACAAAGCACAAGCATTTGGCACAGAAAGCTAACTTATCTCGTGAAGAACAACTCCCTGTAACAATCCCAACTGTCATACGTCAGCTCTCCTCAAATTCCAGCCGAGGTCCTCGATCAACCTATACTGTGCACAAGTATAAAATCTCAACTCCATTCTTCAAATCGAAAAACCTCAGAGCCATTACCTCTACATTACAACAATCAACCTACATCTATCATAATGGCCACTGTCTCCACCAAGACCGCAACCCCAGTCATGCCTCCTTCTTTCTCCATGTCGCAGGATATCTCCCGCGCAATCATGACATCCTCAGCCCCAAAGGCACAGAAGACCCGCTCAACCCTCATCGACGGCATGCCTCCCGCGCCTCCTCCATCGCCTGTCAGCTTCGCCAAGAAAGGCTGCTACGACCATATCCCCAGTCTGAATCTGGAGTGATTTCCTACTTCTTTCATTCTTGACTACGGTCTCTTTTTGATCAATACTGCTTCTTTTGAGCTCCTCTCGAAGAGGATTGATTGTACCACCATCCCAATATTCACTGATAATGGTTCGTGGACACAGATACACGATGTTTATTTTCGGCTGCGAAGCCGGGTCTGTCACTCGGTCTCTTCTTTTACTCTCTCTCTCTCTCTCTCTCTCACTCTTTGATTCGACATCTCTGCTTGTTAGCCTTATGTCTCCTTTATCTTTATTTGTCGCCTGTTGGATTTAGCGTGTTGCATGGCGGCGCGGACATTTCTGGGTTTGCGCGCTGGGGTACGTTCAAAAGTCTGGGGATATGGTGTTAATCTTTGTCTTCTTTCCCTGAGCTTTGCTTTCATTCGAAATCAATATCTGATATCCGATTATCTTCATGCTCTCGTAGTCTTGCCTACCCTATCTTTTACTTCCTAGTACCGAGTAACTACCACTATTAGCATGTGCATAGGATCCGTATACGTTTACGTATACGTAGCCACAGCATTAGGTAGACCGCCCTTTGTCGCAATGGGACCTTTGCCGCACAACATACCATACGCTCCCAAGGTAGCTAGTCCCAGCCTCGGGAAGTCGAGCCCTCCAACATACGGTGTGTGTGACAGCAATTCACATTGCCCCCGTTGCTGCTTCTGGAACAGCGACCTCCACCCTAAAAGATACGAAGTACCGTCTACATGGTCCTCAGGATTCGCCCGCCGCGAACAACCGTCGATTTAGGTAGGCACGACATACATACCTAAATGGGGAAGACATGTCGATCACGACGTCACGATTCTCGCCTCGTACAACCTTTCATGCAGGACTCTTGATGCGCGACATGACTATCCGGGAGTATGTGTGAAGGGACAATTGGCTGCGAAAGCTTCCTACACAAGATGCTTGATATCATGTTCGTGAAGATGGTCGCGAACGTCATTCTGAGAATGGGGGTCATGACGTTGCCCCGTAGATCCTGTCAATTGAGTTCTGTTTTAGCAGGCATTATTCTGACGGTGTCCAATGGATGTGTTGTTGCTGGTGATTGTGTGGGGCGGTAGTACGACCGGTGATTTCTCGGTGTCGCGGTTTGTACTTTGATTCTTTTGTCATTGCTGATATTGGGCGTTTGAGATGCAAAGAGAGTATGGGTTTGTTGATCTTTGATTTGGAGATCCGGATGTACTTCCATGTACCCGTCAGAATAGAATTTATATCTAGCATCATAGTGACTCGATCATTAACTTTGATGTTTAGCTCGGCGCTAAAACCAGTCATATCCCATGTCGCCGGAGCTTGGGAAGGTAAGCCCTTAAGCTACATGTAGTTACTACTAGTATTGTACCTACTACAGTATACTCGGAAATAAACTTTATGAATTGAACCAATATCATACATGGGGTACGAATTAAACGCCAGGGTAAGAACCCCTGCAAGATGGACAATGGTCGCCACCGAGCTCGTCTACTAGCATAGCTAGGTAGCGGACGGTGGGTGATGTAAGCTCATCGATTTAGAGATTGGCAAACGTACTCCAAATGTGCTGTAGGGGATCTGATGGCGAAGTGTTATTCGAGACTGGCGGAAACTTCTTGTTTGAGACGACATATATCGGGTCCATCACCAATTAACTTCTCGATCAAGTCTCCATGAAACCATGGCCATTCTGCTCAAAAACGGACTCAGATGGAAAGTGCCTGCTGAAAATGACTTCTTCCACATTGTCGTAAACGATATCTGTCGTTTCTGATGATCCTCGGTTTTCGGCGATTTCCTCGTGACAGCTCAGATCGGCCTTGTAATCATAGCGTAGACCCGTCTAAATCCGTTGATATGCCGAGACCCGAGGGGAATGCGGTGTGTAGAAATCGGATGATCGGTGTAGAGGTGCGGGATCTGATCCCGAGCTTTGGGCCAATTTCAAGACCTCGGCCGTCGATCTGCACTTTCACGATACAAGATCATCACTTCCAGATGAGGAGTCGGAGTCGGAGACCAAGTCGGAGTCAGACTCAGATTCAGAGTTGAGATCTTGAGGATTATTCTCTTGGTTGAGCTCTTGGATCAATATGTCCAGAGTGGCCTGCGCCTCCAGGTCGCCTCTCGAGGCACGTTCGTTCAATCGCTCGATCTCAGCAAGCTGCGCTTCAGTGCGAGCCCAGCCCTGCGTTCTCTCCGACGTATCCGGCAGATTCGGTTGACGTCGTGTGCTCATGACTGTGCGAACAGCATCGGTTTCTCCCTTGGCGGACTTGATCTGCTGCAGCTTGTGCAGGAACATTGCTTGGTGCGATGGTGCTGCTGGCCGACGGGGTGCGGGGAGGGTTTCGGCGTTCTGCGACACGGGTTCGGCCGGATTTGCATTCGAATTCCCCTGACCCAGGTCTTGAGCGATTTCCGACCCGGCGTTGGCGGCGAGCTGCGCTTTGCGACCGAGAATCTTGACACTGTTGGCGGCTAGAAGCTCGTAAGAGGGTCCGCGATATAGTGGCTGATGGGGAGTGTCCGTTTCAGGTTCCACATCAGGATCAGGAATGGCGAAGACTAGCTCGGTACCGATCTGGTCGGCCCAGGAGCAACTGAATAATTGGTTGTAGTAGGAAATGATTGGGTTGCGGGTATGGAGGTCAAGAATTTGGATGCGCTCGTTCGGGATACTGTCTGTCTCGGCGCTCTCAATCGGAGGATAAGCATCATCCTGATGGTTTTGACTGTTGCTTTCTCTATGATCTTGCGAGGGCCCTAAATTCGCTCTCTCCCCGGGGCGACGGCGTGGTGGGCGCACTGCACCATGGTGGGCGGTCAGGTCTAGATTGAGATAGAAGGTCTATATCAGCTAGGTTAGTAGCTGGTAGACTTGGAAGGTCAGAAGCTCCTATAATGATCTCACCTCTGTTTCTGCCCCATACTCATATTCGTATTCTCCATCTGAGTCCAGGTCAGCCATTAGGATATCCATGATCGACTAGTCCCGTCTGTCATGACGAAGAACCCTTCTGGTCTGATAAGATAGCTGAGTCAGCTTTGCTGCAAGCGGTGAGTCAGCCCTGTTTCCCCTCTCCCTCTCCAGGGCCGTCAACAAATAATGAGCATTGGGTGGCAAATATGGTGCCTGTTTTCATGTTTCAGATGATTGAGGGGTTATTGATAATCTTTTCCATAGCGCAATTGACATTCTTTTCCCCCGATTTCGGTCAACTGGAAAGTCTTGGTCATTATGTTTGGCTGGCCTTGGGCAGTAGACTACCACTCACACAGCAGACTCTTTGGGAGATTCTTCAGCCTTACTTCACCGGAACACAATGGGACCATTTCGTAAGTCTCCCGTGTCTTCCGGCTCTAGACGGATCGGTGCCGTGAGAATTGTGGCAATCGCGCCCAGCTTGGTCATCCCTCGCATTTCCGCACGCTCCCGGAGGTGTCTTTTGACCAGTTCGAGATCTCCATTTGACTTTTTTTCTTTCCCTTTTTATTACTTTATTGGGCAATCTTAGCTGGACCCGGAAGGCCGGGGCTCGCTAACAATGTGAATTTGGTGTTTCCCTTTATAGATAACCCCGTCCTGTTGTGTGCCCTTCTCATCCCAACTCTCGTTATTTCTCGTCCCACCATAGATCCCGGGGAATGCCCGACGGCTGCAGCCCTACCACTCGACTCCCACTGCATTGAGCCGGTCTCGACTGGAATCCCCATAGTCTATGACTATTCTAGATCTTTGACGGTTTATGCCAATTCACTTCAGCAGATGACCCGGAAAGCCAAGGCAACAATTGCCCTGCTCTCGACCCTGATCGCCTATGTAACCATCAACAGCATAATCCACATACTCAGACCGACTGCTTTCATCTGGTACGAGGAGGACCGGGAGGAGCGGAGCTGGATTGCGAGCTCGCGCTCGTGGTTCGACCGCAAGGCCTGTCGATGGCTCAGCGTTTGCGGTGCAGCCCATTTACAAACTGCGCACGGGAAATTCGGACATCGCGATCCAGTGCAGGCAAATGTACAGGGTGCACCAGAGACACCGTGGCGGTCGTTCTGGTCAAGCGGGGCCAATGAGTCCGATGCCGAGGAGGCTCGGCGGCAGATCCCGGACTATGTTTTCCACTACGCCCCACTCGTCCACCTTTATTCTGGCGAACAGTTCTGGCCCGGAGATATCGCGGAGCATTTGTACCATACCACTCCGACGCTGAACTATACGCCAATTCAGGCTCAATGGGACCATCCAACGCTGAGTGATTTGAATGGGTTGAATCAATGGGGAAGGGGCAGGGATGTGTTCTTGACGAGCAATGATGATGTACAGACACGGCCACCGTGGCTGGAGGGAGAGAGGAATATACCGCAATCAAGTAGTACCAACCAAGAATCCTGGGCTGATTGGGATGGTCGCGTCGATGGGGATATTCCCGGTGATACGGAGGAAAATCGCGCCAAATGGTATGATTTCCACCAATTGCCACAAGAGGCTGCTTCTGGGCCTGAATCAAACTTCAATGAACATTTGCAAGCGCAGCAAATCCTGAAGGAGGAAATTCGCAAACGCTATGGGGGAAATCCGATTCACGAAAGCGACGGTGTCGGTGGTCGAAGTGACGCTCCTGCCATCCTAATAGTCATGGACAAGGGCAACGGAATTGTCGATGCTTTCTGGTTTTACTTCTACAGCTTCAATCTTGGCAACACCGTGGTCAATGTCCGGTTCGGTAATCACGTCGGTGATTGGGAGCATTGTCTGGTGCGATTCCACAATGGCAAACCGAAAGCGCTCTTCTTCAGTGCCCACCAAGGCGGGGAGTCTTATAGTTATGAAGCCGTTGAAAAGATCGGACAACGGGTAGGTTTTCGTAAAATAGATACAGCTACTACGACTATGCTAACTTTATTTGCTCAGCCCGTTATCTACTCTGCCGAGGGCAGCCACGCCATGTACGCCACAGCCGGGGTGCATGAATACATTCTTCCCTGGGGCTTGCTGCACGATGTAACCGACCGTGGTCCTCTGTGGGACCCCGCCCTCAACTCGCAAGCCTACACGTATGACTCCGACAATGAGCATTTACAAGCTTCAACATTCAGCCCCTCTGCCCCAACAGAATGGTTCCATTTTAGGGGCCACTGGGGAGACAAGTTCTACCCGCTTGGTGACACTCGCCAGTATCGATTTGCAGGCCAGTATCACTACGTGAATGGTCCTATTGGACCGAAATTCAAGCATCTGAATCGACACAAGGTGTGCCAGGGCCCTGACCGGGCTCCCTGCATCATCAAAAACTATATTGAGCAAGGAAAACGACCTCAGCGGTGGGGATCAAACGGACCGGAGGAGTAGCCTTCTCATGAGCATCCATTCAGTTCATCTCAAGTGACCTTTGGAACTCGTGAGCTTGGCCTGCCAGTCCTTGTGGTCCCCATCTGCTGAGTCTCTATCAAACTATTCGCCCAATTTGAGCAAAAACACCCTGGAAAATCGCTTGCTAACACAGTCTTTGTTTTCATTTTCTTTTATGACCTTTATGTTTATCCCAGATACCCCCTTTGTTTTGGTACCTTGACCACGCATACCCAACAATATATCCCTCCCACCTATGAGACTATGACCTTGGATTTGATCTGGCACGGTTTGCATATGCTATGGCGTGTTCATTGGATTTGATTCCCATTTTTCTTTCCCTTCTGGAATGGCGTCTCGCGTGTTTGTATCTCCTTGTTTGAAACCTACCAATGATATCGAAAAAAAAAAAGTGATTGACTCTTCTACGAAAGTATTGTTGGAGTCGAGGCTCATTAAGATTAGACTTACTAGATAATTTGCTTGTAAAGATGGACTGGTCAATGGCTGTCTTCAGATCAGCCCAGTCCAACATCCAGACTAGGTTGAGATTCCGAAGCTAAGCCCTAACTTCCATACTTTATGCACGAAGGCTTCATTGACCTACAGCCTGCACTTGCACAATATAATGGAGAACATGTGTCATTATTGAGAAAGTATATAAATGACAGGAAAAGATGAATATTTTTACTAGAGATTGAAGCTCTATCCCCGAATCTCCCAAAGTCGGATGTTACCCTGCTCATTACCAACAGCCAGATGCTCCGAGTTCGGTGAAATAGCCACAGAAGAAATCCGACCCAATGGCGTGTTCGAAGTAGGCCAGTTACGGTATACAGTGCAGGTAGGAAGGTGAACTATAAGGAATCAAGTTAGCAAAGCCCACAAAACCAGCACAAAGCGAAGGAGCAAATGAACATACTAAGACGCAAAGCATCACGCTTCCACCGACTTGCCATAACCATCATCTGCCCATCAGCCGCAAAGACCAAATGGCTAACAGGAGTGGTAAGCTGATCCAAGACACGCACAGGTTCCGGGTGACGCGGGATCCCCGACTTAGCAGACTCCCGATCCGCAGCCGAAGCATTCGCATAGGCAATCGCCCACACGCGCCGATCGTACACGTTAACAACACCGCTCGAAGAACCAATCGCAACCCAGCGATCCCCGCCAAGCTGTGTCCGGCCAGAGCGGCCTCCAAGGCTGATGACCGTTGTGCCGACGGCACCGGCATCGACCCAGCGCGCGATGACACGCCCAACACGACCATCCCACTCGGATACCTCGCCGTTCTTCGACACGACGGTCATGCCCTCGCCGTCGGACCACCAGGCGAAGTCGGCGACACCGCCGCGGCCGTCAACGCGCACCTGCGCGATCCATTGCGCGGTGTTCGCGTCCAGCACGTTGATCAGGCCGCCGCCCTTGCGGGCTGTGCCGACCAGGCCGAGGAAGCGGCCGCAGGGAGAAAGCTTGAAGCGCTCCATAGATTTTTGCTCTTCCTTGCGGTCGGCGGAGCCGTTGACTTTGTCGATTTTGCCGGTGTCCATGTCCCAGATGTGGAAGTAGCGCCGACGGCCAGAGGCGAAGATCTTATTGCCTGTTGGAGGGGCGAAGGCGGACGTGTGGATTGGGGTGCGCTTGATGTGCAGGGAGGTGAGGAGGGGGTTGGGGGCGGGGGCGGAGGGGGAGATGTGGTGCAGGAAGAGGGTTGAGGCTGGTCCGGAGGAGAGCAGGAGTGGGTAGTGTGGGTGGAAGGTCAGGGAGTCGACGGAGGAGGGTTGCGATTTGCCGACGTCCTTCAGTCGTTGGATGTCGATGACTTCCTGGCGCAGCTTGCGCTTGCCGCCTGACCGCGCGTTGTCTTCTATGCGTGTCAGGTCGGAGGCGTTTTGGAGGAGCTTAGCTAGAGGCTGCATAGCAAGCTGGTCATGCTCATCCTCGGAGTCCATCTCTTCATCGCTGCCGGCGTCCGAGTCCGAGTCGGTCTTGCGGCGCTTCTGCTCAGGTGCGGCCCACTCGGGTGTTGGGTGCAGTCTTGTGAACTGTCTGCGCAGTCGTCGAATGTATTCCTTGCCGCTGACCACGTCTTCATCTTCGGTGTTGCGCAGTTTGCGCAGTCTGGCTTGGCTTGCTAGCGATACGGCGAGGCGGTCATCGTCGCTGTCGTACCACATTGCGGGTTCTTCCGCTTCCTCGTCATCTTCGACATCTGAGGGGTTTTCTGGGGACGGGATAGTATCGATAGTGGGAGGCGCACCAGAATCGAGGAAGAAAAGCTAGAGAAGGCTATTAGATTCAAATTCCTGGCAACTAGGTGGAACTGAAGTCGCATACGTCTGAATCGGCCATGCCAGCCAGATCTTCACCTTCTTCTCCCTCGCCGTCTTCACTTTCATCATCACTGTGCAGAGTGAGAGCCATTCCGGCCTCGCGATCCTGCTGCTTCTTCAATGCGCCCATGAACCCTTCATCATCGCCGAACAGCATGCGCTCTAGCTTCTTCTCGGCCTCGTCCTTTTCGGGAATATTATCCTCATCGGAGCTTGTCTCATCGTCCATTTCAATATCTGAATCTTCTGGGCGAAAATTGACCGTGGTGTTCTCCATCGCAGACCGGGCGGGCGCCCGCTTGGACTTCACCTTTAACCCTGCTTTAGGCATGGTGACTGATATGTGTGAATCTGTAAATCAAGCAGTTATGCTTGCAGACCCAACCGCCAAATTAATATTTGGAGGCAATTGTGTAATTGTAGGCGGCTAATATTCCTCAGGCGGAGCTAGAATATTTTTCTTCTTTGATTTTTCCAGAAACGGCAGTTCAGAGCGGTGTGCAGGGCGGTATATGTTATGGCCTTGATTTTTGGGCATCAAACTGACATCAAGGACCGAATGAACTTCTGAAGCCCAATGATTGTCGTTGTTTTCCAATTCTCATTGGAAAAAAATCCCTTGCCTTCTTCTCTCTACTAGTGCAATGTGTTGAAGTAAGCATGTCCAAGGAAGACAGTGGGGGAACAGAAGTCACATTCTTTACTTTGACAGAATGCTCCAGGTGGAGGGTTATGTGGTGACGGTTCTAATGCATAATCGAGCTACAAGGGTTATAACAAAAATGAGTATTGTTTAACCCGGAAGATTATCAATCATGCTAACATGCAAAAGCAATAAATCATATACACCCGCGTTCAGATGTCATCAAGAATCACGAATCAAAATGTATATGTAGCTAGGAACAGAGACGACAGTTCAATGATTGTTTTCCCTAGGCTCCATCTAATGCTCCTCACGACTGTTACTTGAGCTTGCTGGTTCATACGGAGGGACAGGATTATGATCCTCGGTAAGTAGCTGCTCTGATTCCTGAAGATCGTTCACGGTACCCTTTGGGTGGGAGGTAGCCGTTGGCGATTTTGCGGGGACTTCATCGTCAGAATCAGTCGAATAAGACTCATCAAGGCCTTCAAGAAGAGCCTCCCGATGGTGAACATTGTCATCTGTGGCAGCTTCTTCAGCCGTGCCATCCGCCGTATAATGTGAGATCGGTTTCTTGATGAATATATCGATGATGTAATATTGGATGGCATTCATAATGACCGGGAAAAGAAGCATGACGAAGAAGATCTGCACGGCAGCATTCCCTTCGGTCCATTGTAAAGCCCAGTCACCGACCTTGACAATGAAAGGTAGGAGCTCGATGAGGAAGAAGACGCAGATCTTCATGCCAAGCAATCCCAAGAAGTAGACAATAGCCTGCTTGAGCCACCAGGTTGCACGTGGTGGGTGGCCATAGTTTCCTGACTCTATCGATTCGGGGGGATTGGCAAGCGGAGTGTAGGATGCGAGGTGGTTGAGAATACGGAGAAGGAGGATCAAGATTGGTATACCGAGAGTAGTCTATTGAATCAAATGACAGTTAGCTATCGGCTACTCACAGAAGACCAACGCAGAATCATGGAAACTTACGTCGATTCCCAAGTTCAGTATGTAAAACGAACATGGGTTCGGCTTGTACGACTGCCGAATCTCCAACTGACCCGCAGAGAACATCGACATGACTAAATTTAGCATGTGAAGCATCACCGACCCGAAGACTTGCTTTGAGACGTCAAAGGCCCAGACCTTGATCGGACGCTGTGGTCGCTCTCTCCATCTCTTGTAGACTAGGGACAATAATGCAAGGCCACCAAGAGCAACCTGCACAAACACAGAGAATGGACCAAGTAGTTTGCATTCTCCTCCTTCCTCATTTGGATCCTGCCCCGGACTGGAGGAGTTTGTCCCATGAGAGTATACCATGTGTGCATCCGAGGTCGGAAGAGCTGTGCCAGAATATGAGGCAAGAGTGCCAGTAGCAGTGAGAATGGTGGTTGTCGCTATCGTAGCAAGCGAGACAGCTGTGTCCGCCATTTCTTAATCTGGCTCAACCAGATAAGAGGTAAGAAAGCTCAAAAGGCCCAACGCGACATGAGTTGGAAACAAGGTGTAACAGTCAGCGCCTAGTAAAGTTTATCAAAGGTGGAGGCGGAGGACGTCATACGCGTGACATCAAAACGGCAGTATATCAGGTTAGAGGGGTGAGAGGGAGATTCCGGAATAAAGCAGGATCTTTTACTACAAAGAGAACAGAATGATTCAGGTCAACCTTTGAAAGATAATGAAGGGGATATATGAATTTGCAGTTGAGGTGCTGCGCCCCGGGCGGTGTCAGGGTGTCCCCGCAGCGGGATCGACAAGGCTGATATTTCCCTTCAATTGGAGGACCCTGGCTACACTAGAAGCCTTGGTCCTTGGCATGATTTTGTTCTTTGTTGAACGATTGAGCAAGTTTTGATGGTGTAGACGGGTTGTTAGACTCGAAGTTCATTCTAAGAACCCCAGCTGTCTGCGCCAAGGTGGGTACTGAGTTCCCGGTCTGACGTACTTGGGTACATACCTACATGTACCTAGACCCTGATATAGCTATACTTTCATGTAGATACATACTCCGTCCTCCCTACAGAGCTCCGAGATAGCTCATAGCTCAAAGTCGGATCAGTAGATCAGTAGATCTCATTATTTCACTGCCCATGATCAGTCTTGAATCTAGCAAGAACATAAAAAATGTCACATGGAGCAAAGTGGAGGGTCAAATTGCTGAGAGTAATAGTAATAATGGTTAGATATCATAATAGAGAAGATCAAATCTTGCCGGACGTGTTGTTCGCACGATCATTCTTGAGTCAACATGCCTGACGACCAGAATCAGCCTCGCCCACCGTCAAACCCTATGAAATAAGAAAAAGAGCCCAGGGAATAAAAACGCCGGAAACCCCTCAACCGAGCCGCGATTGAATAGTAAAGCCCTTGCAGTACAATGCGCGGCTAAATGCGAGCAGAGGGCATCATGAGAAAGAGAATTCGTCACATCATTCTATCCCGTGTTGCCGTTTCAACCGTTCTAAGTTCTCCTGCCTTTCCGAGATATCCTCTTTCGTACGGACCATCTTCTCTGGCTGGTGATACAGGACTAGAGTACCCAAAGTCAGTCATTCCTGTGCACTTTTGACAGCTCATTTGATCCATGTGCAATACGTACCGACCAAGTATCTGTTCTGGAAGTTGAAGCCATTGAGCTTATCGCATGCCTGTTTGGCGTCGTTGACGTCCTCGTAGACAACAAAAGCGGTTCCCTTAGAGTTGTTGGCGATACCTTGGCGGATTTGGCTGCAATTAAAATGGTGTTAGCTCGAGCTATGAAGCAAGATCATGGGCGGTGATTACCGAATGGGACCGAATTTGCCAAAGAGGTCAAAGAGTTGCTCCGCTGTTACGTTGTAGCTGTTGGTAATATGTGAGCGATCTGCTGGTGATTTGCAAATGACAAGTTCTAGTGCCGATCCGCCCGGGGAAACGAGCTAGATGAAAGCCGAGGGACTAGGCACGTACTTGAGGTTCTTGACGAAGAGAATCCTATATAGAAAGAAAGAAAGAGGTCAGCTCTGGTCGCCTTCAACAGTCAGAGATCTGCTAGACACAAGTATCGTGCAGTTGATGGTGAAATGGCACAAGTGCCGACAATCGGGGGAGGGGCATGGAAAAAGTATTCTCACGTACCGATTGGCTTCGGGGGCGAGCTTTCGGCTCATCCTCAGAGGCGAGAAAGTCCAGGGATATGTTGAATTAAAGTGTGGACGAAAAAAGATACACGAGGTATCAGTTGTAGGTTGGAATAGCGAAGAGGCAGAAGGTGAGAGCAAGGCGCAAGAACAACCACGAGGTTTGTCTTGGCGGTGCGCTTACTTATCCTGGGTTAGTGGCAGTTGAGTCTCGAACCGTATGTGACAGAGTCAGCTGACTCTTAGGTCGTGGTGATCTGTCAAAATCCGCACGTGATGGTATAAGGATGGTATCGGAATGTATGTATGATTAAGACGGACGCTCTCGGCGTCGCCAACTTCCTTTGAACTACAAGAGAGATTGAGCAAGTCAGGGGACAACCAGATAGACACAATCGCATTCTGCCATCGAGGATTAGAAACTTCTAACTTGTACACGCAACTTAATTCTCCCAAGTAAAAGATATAGCATGGCGCAGCGTAATGTAGAAGCCCGCAGCTGTACCGTGTACATACCTTCAGAGTTGCTGCACTCGACTCCCGCTTCCTCCCCAACACCTCGCGCTCATCCACTTCCCTCCCTCTTCCGGCGTTTCATCCATTCGCATCCTCGTCATTTTCCATCCAGTTGGCAGGAATAAGTTCCTGGCTACTGGATCTCGTTCAATCTCCTTCCCTACCTGCCCGCAGGTTGCGGCGCGATTCTCGGCGCCTTTGTCCTCCCGCCGCTCGATTTGACCCCCTCAACGCTACGCTCCGCCAACCACTGACTTCGCGCTCAATCTTTCATCGAACGTCTATCATATCCTTTCAGTTTACTGTGCGCATGCTTTTCTGCCAGGAATGACATTCCCTTCGCCTGCGCCGGCCTTTCGCTAGCCCGTGTGGTCCAGTATCCCCGCTTTGCACCCACCTACCGCAAGCGCATCTTTTCGCACCTCCGACCCTCCATCTTCAATCTCATTTAACCTATACTTCTCCGGGTTGCGAAAATGATGAGTGCGGCATCATTCGCGAACCCCATCGGCGGCCGTCCGCCGCAGTACCGTACTCCGTCCCCTCCACTACGCGCTGTCGAGCCTATCACTCCATCCACAAGCAACGATTTTTCTTCCTCCTGGGCGAGCTGCAATGCCCCTCGAGCTGCCAGCCTCGATCGCGACCAACGTCCGTCAAATCACCATCGACACATCGCTTCAGAGGGTGGTTCCCACCAGCGATCGGGCCATGGCCGCTCAAACTCGACCATCGATACGCTTGCGACGATCGCCCTCGCAACAAGCCCTACCTTCGCACCGCTCCCTCAAAATCCGCCCTCTCCCACTCCCCGCTCGACGGTTCCTCTATTTCCACCCGACTCCGCAGATACTGAACGTCCGGCCAAGCGGGCACGGTCGGTGAGAAATCCATCGCCCTACCGCCCCGGGCCAGGAATGCTGGCCGAAACCCCACAGCCCGCTGGGCTTGAGAGCATGACGACCGATGCAGAGCTTCTACTCAATCTTGCGCGACCGACTAACTTCCACCCGGGCAATCACACGAAGCGAGTGAGCATCGACGAGTCCTACCACCACTACACAGGCGACTCTATTCGTCAAGCTCGAGTTGGATTTACTGCTGTTGGGAGCCAGAGCGATGTCAAAATGGGCCATAATCTTGATGATGTTCCCCATGCGCGTATGCGCTCTCGTTCTGACGGATCAGCCTTCATGTCCCGTCCTGTGATGCGTGGTACCCGCCCAATGACCAGCTCAGGCAATCTCCCACCAATTGTTTGGGAAGATGGTCATGAAGATAACGCCTGGCATCCGCCAGCTGACGTGCCTCATCAAGTTCCTTACGGTAGTCATCCTCCCGCTGATTCTGGAGAACCTCAGTTCCCGAGGCAGCCTGTGGCTATTCCGTCAAAACTAGAAGAAGATGAGAGCGATACCAGTCAAGCCAGCTGCGGGGCATGCCATTTAGTGCGCATCCCGGTTGAGACTGAGGAACAAGACGAAGACACCTGGATCAGTTGCGATGGATGTAAACGATGGTTCCATATTGTTTGTGCCGGTTTCAAGAATGATCGAGAAGTTCGTACAGTTGACAAGTTTATTTGCCGGCCATGTCGATCAGTTTATGGCCAAACAACTTTCGTGCGCAAGTCCTCACGGGCTCGTACCGCTATCGACTATGCAGGTCTGAACCAGGGCCTCGTCAAAGCCGCTACCGACTCACTAGAACACCACTACCTTGAGCCCATCCGTCAAGGGAAGATCCGATTCCAACCCGAGAGTTTTCCCCGAATGAAGCCTGAGCTGGTCACAGCGGAATATTTTGAACGGGGAAACGGATGGACAGAACCTATCGTAATACCTGCCTGCTGGAACACATGCCAGCCCATTTCTCCAACTGTCCCAGACTTTGAAGCTCTGGTTCAGGAGGCTTCATCCCAAGAAATGTTTGATGATCTTCTCGAGAATCTTCCAGCCCAGGAGACCCATGTCCAAGAAACAGTCGATTGTGGACAAGACCTTCTAGGTATGGTTATTCCCCAGGGTCTCACTGTCCGTGCTGTGGCAGAGCTTTACGGACCAGAGGAAAGGGTTGAAGTCATCGACGTCAAATCTCAGCAAGGAGAGGACAAGCGATGGAACATGCAGAAATGGGCCGACTATTATGAGAGCAACGAGCTGGACAAGCCTGTCAGAAATGTCATCAGCTTAGAGGTATCGCAAAGCAGATTGGGAAGACTCATCCGACGACCGAAGGTTGTACGTGACTTGGATCTACAAGATGCCGTGTGGCCAGAGGAATTGAAAGCAATTGGCGAATACCCCAAAGTTCAGTTCTACTGCTTGATGTCTGTTGCTGATTGCTACACCGATTTTCACATCGACTTCGGAGGATCTTCGGTGTACTATCATATCCTGAAGGGCAAGAAGACCTTCTTCTTCATTCCACCAAAAGACAAGCACCTCAAGAAGTACGAAGAGTGGTGTAACTCTCCTGCCCAAGATTCAATATTCCTGGGAAACCAAACTAAAGAATGCTACCGTGTGGATCTCTCAGAAGGAGACACAATGTTGATCCCCTCCGGCTGGATTCACGCAGTGTGGACTCCAGAAAACAGTTTGGTCATTGGTGGCAACTTTCTGACCAGACTGAACTACGGCATGCAAATCAAAGTGCTCAACATTGAAAAGGATACTAAGGTCCCTAAAAAGTTCCGATATCCTTTCTTCCAAAAGATTCAGTGGTATACTGCACTGAAGTATCTGGAGGATGATCCTATCCCGCAAACAGTGCTTGATGCTTTCATGCAAGACGAAAATTACCGGTTCCACCGTCAATATCCTATATATTACGAGTTTGGCGAACGTGCCAACCAGGAACCTTCAGGCTCCCCTCATCACAATGCTCGTTTCTATTCGCAGGCGGAGTTGGAGGGCTTACTTGAACTGACAAAATATCTACTGCGGACTGCGCTCATTGCGGGTGGCTATACTGTTGATGGCGTCATTTCCATGGACGTTCGAAATGCAGTCAGGCGTTCCATCCCTAAAGGCACTGGAGATCCCGTGGATGTTATCAGAAAATTTGGGGTTTGGGTTGCATGGAAGCGTGGCAACGAAAGGGCTCCCCTCTGGACTCGACCCGGCGTCATCGAAAGCAATCCCAAGGTTTCCCTCACAGAAAAGAAACCTGCAGGGCGACCAAGCCGCCGATCAGAGCGCAATGTCGATAATCAACGCACATATGCCGAAAGACAAGCAGTTCAGTGGCCTTCTGAGGAGTTGCCCGCGACCTTGAATACTCCAGCTAACAATTTAGCCTATGCGCAGTCTGATGGAAGTGCAACACCAGCACCGTTCAATGTTGCTCCAGAAACCAGCAACAAAGAGGTTGCTACCCCCAAGCCTCGAACTGTACAGCGAGCCTCAGGTCTTGGACCCAAACGGGTTGCATGTGATGCTTGTCGCAAACGACGCATTCGTTGCCGGCACAAAGATGAACCGAGTGATTTGGCTCTGAATGGCCAAATTGGAGTCAATGCCTTTACACCCGGTTCTGGTGTGAGCACACCATCCTCCTTGGCCCAGGATGCTGTCTCGGCGTTGAATTCTCTTGCAGCGATTGCATCCCAAACTGGATTCCAGAACAACGGACACCTTGTTGACCTTGAACGATTTGAGAACTCGGCAAGATTCCCATCTGGTGTCATGGGCAATTCCACGGCAGCTGCCAATCGACTGATTGATGTCAGTCCTGACGGAACCAACGGAGGGAAAAAGGGGCGCAGCAAGGCGTGCGATGATTGTCGGAAGAGTAAGGTTTGTGATCCTCATAGTGACTACTCTTTTCCCTACTTGTTACTGACTCAAGACCAGCGCCGTTGCATCCATGATGAATACGGTCGGATAGATCCAATTAAGGCTCAAGAGCGTTCCAAACCTCGTGCAAATGCTTCCGCAAAACGAGCACGTCCGGCTGATGAAGAAGACATTCCATCCACGGTCAAGAAAACCAAACAGGAAAGCCCCTCGCCCATGGCACAAGCCACCATGTTTTACGATCATGATGGTGATGATCTAATGGCGCAAGCCGATCTGATGGATGCTTACGATCATGAATCCACGAATAAATTCGACCCAAGCAAGCATATACCTGGACCAGACGAAGCACCCCCAGGTCAAGCTCTGTACGCATCACCACCTGCTTTCCAGGCCGATTCTGTGGATGCGAAGGATCTAAACCCCCTGCCTGTGCCCTCATCCAAGCCAAACGCCACCTTGGTGTCCCCGCCCACGTCGCTGGCCGACGAGATGGATGGGGTCCAAGAAGGAGACGCTGTACAGTCTGTGGAGGGGGAGGTGTCAACTGCCCTTCAAACTCCCAATTCCAGCTCTCGACACTCGTCCCGTCAACCCCGACACGTCGATCGATTTGCGCCTGAGACAACTACAGCCCGGGCCGCGAAGCCAACAGCGAAAACCACGTCTTCCAACATTGGTGCACGCAAGACAACCCCGGTTCCACCGTCGCCGACACGAAAGCCTTCGTCACGTCCTTCATCTTCACACGCAAAAAAGAGCTCTCCGATGTATGAGAAGCACTTCAATCGCCACGCTCCTACATCATTATCCCCTCGTCAGCATAAACATACTCAGCACATCACTGGAGATGAGGAAGCAGATGAAGAGAGCCTTCGTTTAATACGAGAACTTCAAGAACAAGAGTTTAGCCTGCGAAAACGATCCACACGAGTCTAAGGCCGTAGGAGAGGCGTTGAATCTCGCAGAAACATCTGTGATTGAGAACAGATAGGAGATGTAGAAGGAGTTTTTTTATTTTTTGCGACTTTTTTTTTTGTTATTCGGATATCAATTTACCAGGGGCTCAGGATGGAAATCCGGTGTTTTTTCTACTTCAGGGACCACTTTCTTATTTTATTGCTGGCGTTTTCAGGGTCTGGGAGACTAGGAGTTTTGGATTTTGATATCAATTCTCGTCTTGCATCGGGTTTATTTCTCTTTGTCAATCTGACCTTTTCTTCCTGGCTTTTCTAGGTCTGATCTCATCCTTTTCCTTTCCTCTTGTCCATCCTTTATTCTATCTTGTTCGTTTCCTCCAGAACCCTTTGTTTCCTCTCGGCCACTTGACTACCAACCTACTGCTTGCTAATTGCTTGTTGGGCTTTCCTTTCCCACTTCGTGCCACAATGGGGCGTCTGAGTGTGAGATTTGATCGTATTTCTTATTCCTTTTTCCAACCCATTGTGCTGCCTTGGTTTACCATATACCAATCCTAGGGCTACGTAGCAATCTTTTGAATCCATGTATCTTGATCTTTTGAGGTTTTCTTCTATCCGGCCAGGCAATCCCCGATGTGTGAGTCCATATACCTCACATCTATCATCTCATCCGCATGGTCATCCACCGGTTTGTTGACTCAAAAGTCTCGGCTTGAGTCCAGATGTGATTTCTAAGGTGTTCATTTCATAGCGGGCTGGCTGGGCCCAAGTAGAGCCTGCAGTGTCCCATTTTGTGATATATTCTTGTCTTGCACTCCGTATCCTCTCGCTTAATTCTGGGGCAAACATGGTCGCCACACTTCTCCCAAACAGGCCGCTTAGCTACCAGTGCTGGCCTAGTAGCAGATATTTCTACAATACCAGGTTGGTGCAGCCCTCGCTAGTACATTCCGTGTATAGCATAGCTGGAGTGGGTGGGAAGGGTTCGATGTTGGTTAAAGCCTCTCGCCAGCTCAGCATCTCGATCTAAGACATCAATCAAATCAACACGAGGACTCTCCACTCCCAGGCAGACCATGACCAGGGGAGCCTCTCGCTCTACTAATAGTGTGTTTCTCACGGGTTGCTTGTGCTGGTCAAGTCCAATCATAGTACCGATCAGGCTATGATCGATCTGATCCATTCTTTCCTCTGTGTTCTCTGACTCTTTGCATAACAAGACATCCTCTAGCTTGTTTTTGACTTGACGTGTATCTGTATTCTGTCAGAATCAATATATATCCAGAGGCTGATTGGAGCACGTCGATCTCAAAGTACCGGTGGCGCCAGAACTAGACCCTTTAGTTGGGGATCTAGCAGAATACGAGCTGAATCGACAATCCAAAGGGAGACTAGTTTACTTAGTACGGAGTACTCCATACAGAGGAAAAGCACACTATGCTGCAAGCCAAGTGGATCAAAACATCCCGATCGCACAATATGGAGCCCAGCTTATATATTTCCTTCGTATTCAGTCAAACAACCCGACCCGAGCCGCCTCGCCGCCTCGCGAAAACAAGGAAAGCCAACACACAGCCAAGAATCAGACTCTCGCAAATCCCCATTCTTCTCTTTTCTCAACTCAGCACGGACTCGGTCGCCGGCTCGATCGTCCGTAGAATGAGCGGAATATAATCGGTCATGGCTTCAGCTGAGCTACTCCAGAGGAGAGAGTACAAGCCGTCTGTACCAGTCGCTTTCGCGTAGAAGCTGGCCCCGCTCACGCTGACCAACACGTAGTTTCCGTATAGCGACCATACATCGCTCAGCTTGCTTGACCGCTCTGTTTCGGATTTGCCGGTGAAGCCCACTTCATTGGACTCGCTGCCTTGGCCTAAATATAGCGTGCTGGTGGAGAGTGCGGCAACTTTGCCTGTAGAACTGGTTGGGTGTGCTGTCCAGGTGTTTGGCGAGTCGCTGGAGGCACTGACTGTGACCTTGTTAGTTTGCATTTCTTGGGAACGTTGCAGAGTGCCAGTTCTTACATTCGATGGAGGTCATCTCATCTGTGTTGACTTTGGAGGCATCGGCAATTTCAGCAGTACCTGTGTTGATGGTTATTGGGGTTTAGTTCCATGCTGGTTCGAGAGAGATTGTTACCGTTGCTGTAGAAGATAGGCAGCCCACTGATGTTCTCGCCATACGCATAGATCTTGAAGGAATCGGTTGATTGTCGCTTCTCAAGTGGTTGCGCAGAGCAGATTAGCCCGCAGGCCAACACTAAGGGAAGAATCGAAAAAGCCAACATCCTGCAACGAGGGACGCTTACGATATGTTGGGGTTGTTCAGGGAAAGGTGATCAGGCGAAGTAAAACTTATAGATTGAACAGAACAGAAAGTCATCCATAACAGACGAGATATCTAGCAAGGTAAATAGAAGCAGAAAGATACCAGGAACGACCGCTCCAATCAAATAAAAGTCTGGAGTCCTTTCGCTTTGCATTTCCCCTGGCTCAAGCCCACGTTTGTGATTCGGACCGGTACGAGCTGACGGGATACGCACTGCCATCCAAGGTACCAGGATGACAGAAGAAGCGAGACAATACTTGGCATAATCGACTGCCTGACTACATTCACCAGGTTGAAATTCCAGCCCCGGCTATTCCAACCTCGATCTCCAGATCAAAAGGCGCACTCGTGCATGGGAGCTGCATCATTGCTCGCAACAACCGACTATCCTGGACAACCAGCTGACCAAAAGGGAATATATTCTATTTGCGACGTATCAGTTTCCGTGCACAATGAGGCTTATTACACCTCGTCTCTTGATTGTAAAGGGCGAAACCGGCATGACAACCATCTCGGGGAGCTTAACCCTAATGCAAGCCAGGTGAAGCTAGGTCAAGCCAATCTGACTGCGATCAGTTCCCCGATATCCAACTTCCTTCATTGGCTGTTTCTCACTTTGATTGAATCATCTGAGACATACGATGGCGATGCCTTGCGTTATACAGGGTCGATCGATGTTCTCGAATATCCTAATGCAGAAGGATAGACGATATTTGCGGACTCGGGTTCATGCACACGTGGGCTGATGTCTGATAGACACAGCACTGCATCCACCAATCTGTTCGCCAGGAAGCATTGTGGACCGACTGATGCTTACTTTTTGAGCGGTGTACGGGCCCTGAGCTGGGAATGGAGCTGAGTTGTGTTCGGCTTGAGACTGAACACATCGTCTCGATACCCGAAATGACTCTTTTCGACGAACTATTCGTCCATTGGGTCGTCATGCGTGTCACTATGTGCCGTCTCCCACGGCATCGCCGGGTGAGCTGCCCGGCATATCCTAGCGAGGTATGGATGCAGGGCACCTCGTGAAAAGAGACATGGCGTTTTCTGCCCTGGTGGGATATTACGCTCACGTTGTAGTGTAGAAGTCTTATAAGCTAGTGGCTTAAGTAGAAGCCAATTCTCTTGGAGTAGCAGTAGACAGGTTTCATTCGTTTTGTGAAATTATTTGAAGCCTTTTCGTTTTTCTCGGGCATTGCTTAATGAATTGGCACTCTGTATAGAGTTATATACCTCACCCAAAGAGGACTGAGCCTATATAACCGCCTTAATTGGGTGTGATCAGCAACGATGAAGCTCCAATCTCTTCTTTTCCTGGCATTTAGTCTGAGTGCTACTGTCGCGGCCATCCCACAAGCTCCAGTCAGTACGGCCAACGCAGTTCAGCCACTACATCACAGACCTACTACTACAACAACCACGACAAAAGCCAAACCAAAGCCAACCAGCTCCAAAACAACCAAGACAAAAACTAAAACTACCAAAAAGCCCCACAAGCCGACAGGAACACCCTGCCGCGGCAACACACCTCGCACACGGTCCAAATGGTGCTCCTATGATGCGAGCACCGACTATACCAAGACGGTACCGGACACAGGCGTAACCCGCGAGTACTGGCTCAATCTTGAAGAGCACAATGCCGCACCAGACGGGTTCAGTCGCCCAGTAATGACCGTCAACGGGACAATCCCGGGCCCCACGATCTTCGCCGACTGGGGCGACTGGGTCGTCGTGCACGTAAAGAACAACCTGCACAATTCCAAGAACGGCACAAGCATCCATTGGCACGGTATCAGACAGAACTACACCAATGGCAACGACGGCGTTGTCTCCATCACGCAATGTCCCACGGCGCCCGGGTCAAGCATGACCTATAAATGGCGCGCAGAGCAGTACGGCTCTTCGTGGTATCATTCGCACATTGGACTGCAGGCGTGGCAGGGCGTCTTTGGTGGCATCATCGTCAATGGTCCTGCCACGGCGAACTACGATGTCGACAAGGGTAGTCTCTTCCTGACGGACTGGTCTCACCAGACGGTCGATGAACTATACTCGCATGCTCAGACTCAGGGCCCGCCAGTGCTGGATACGGGTTTGATTAACGGGACTAATGTCTTTGGCAACGATACCAATGCCACTGGCAAGCACTTCCAGATGAAGGTCGACCAGGGATCCTCGTATAGACTGCGCATTGTGAATTCCGCCGTCGACACGCACTGGAAGTTCATGATCGACGACCACACACTCACTGTGATTGGAATGGACTTCGTCCCTATAAAACCATATACCACGGACTATGTCAGCATCGGAATGGGTATGTAGCCATACATCGAACAGCCCTTCCCCTTTCCCCTTCCTTTTCCGTTCCTGTTCCTTTCTTTCCCTTTCCAACTAACACGACCCAGGCCAACGCTACGACCTAATCGTAACAGCCAACAAACGCCGAATCTCCGACTCCTTCTGGATCCGCGCAATCCCGCAAGGCGCCTGTTCGGAAAACGCAAACCCAGACAACATAAAAGGAATAATGCACTACGGCCGCCAACCCCGAACCCCAACAACAAACCCCTTCCCCTTCACCGACGACTGCAACGACGAACCCATCCAAAACCTAATCCCTTACGTCCCGAAAACCGTCTCCGCAGCAGACTGGCAAGACCTCACCGACGTAACAGTCGGCCGCAACAGCGCCAACCTCTTCCGCTGGTACCTCAACAGCACGAGCATGCAAGTCCTCTGGGAAAACCCGACGCTGCTACAACTCTTCAACAGCGAGAGTACGCCTGATTTCACCGAATCCAGCGGGGTGATTGAGCTCCCACGCGCGCATGAATGGGTGTATCTGATGATTAATACGAGTCGGCCGATTGCGCATCCGATTCATTTGCATGGGCATGATTTCTTTGTTTTGGCTCAGGGGACGAATCCGTGGGATGGGACGGTGCAGACTTCTAATCCACCGCGGAGGGATACGGCGATGTTGTTGGGGAATGGGTATTTGTTGATTGGGTTTGAGACGGATAATCCGGGGGCTTGGTTGATGCATTGTCATATTGGGTGGCATACGGATGAGGGGTTTGCGTTGCAGTTTTTGGAGAGGGAGGATGATATTGAGCCGTTGATTGATCGGGAGGCGTTGGAGGGAAATTGTGCGTCGTGGGTTGCGTATGATGAGGAGTTTGATATTGAGCAGGAGGATTCGGGGGTTTAAGTTGTTGGGGGGATACTTCCAGGGTTTATGGTTCATATATATACCATGTTGGTTTGAATGTCTGAGAAGACTATTGGGGGGTAATGATATGATCTGTGATGAGAATCTGTTTGAGAGACCGTAGTCTGGCGCATTGATCATTGATTTCATTGGTATCTGTCGCTTTGTTCTATTCACGAGCCCTTACTAACATGCAGAGTCGATGTATCGTTAAGTCTGTCGTCAAGTCCTACCATATCGTGAAGCTAATACTAGAAAGAAACACGCTATCCTAACATATCATAGAGCCAGGATTATGTAGTCTCATCATAGGCCAAAGAGCAGTGGTAGGGCATCTGTCGTCACTATGGGACCACATTGCTTAAATCAGAGTCTTCATATCATCCATGTTGCGGATACCGGCCAAATTGCCAGCCTTAACACGCTTGAGGGTCAGCGCGGCAATCAGAGCGGCTCCAACACCGGAACCATCCTCGGCAGCCAAGATCTCCACCTTATCCTGCTCGGTGGGAGCCCAGTCGAGAATCTCGCGCAGGGCCTGGGCGCCGCGTGCCTTGAAGTGAGGGTACTTGGTAAAGACTGAGCCGTCAGCACCAACGTGGCAGGACTCGATGTTCTTCTTGGTGCAGATAGCTGCGACACCACAAGAAGACAAGCGAGCGGCGCGGGTACCAATCAACTCGGCGAGGCGGCGGATCAGTTCAAGCTCCGGCTGGGTGGGGCGGATGCTCAATGTGCGATCGAACAGCTCGAGCGTCTCGGAGAGGTTCTCATATGGATCTTCCTCGATGTTGGCGAGGAAAGACGCGTCAAGCAGGTAGGGCTTACGCAGCTTGGTGACGTCTTGGCCATTGAAGATCAGACCAGGTTGGTTATCGATCAAGTCAAGCAAAGCAAGACGGAAGATCTCGCCGAGGTACAGACCCGCGGTCATCTTCTCGAAGGCTTGCTGGCCGGGGCGGGGAGAGTCGCGGTCGATGATGTCATCGTATTTAGTGAGGGGAAGCACAACGTGCTCATTATCGAAGGCGCCGTATTCGCAGTTAATGGCGACGGGCATATCAGCTGGTAGGTTCATATGGGCCAGCTTGGGTACGGATCCCACGTTCTCCATATATGCGGCGTTCACGCCGGTACCGAAGATGCAGCCGATCTTCATGGCGGGATCAGTGTATGAAGAAGCAATGAGAGTACCCGTGGTATCATTGATCAGAGCAGCGACTTTAATGGGAAGGCCCTATGAGCTATGTTAATTCGCTGGATCTTTATTATAACGAGGACCATATTGAGGAGGAACATACCCGCTTCTTCAGAATTGCCTCCAGAGGGGGCACAACATCCTGGCCCTCGACACCATCAATGTCGAAACCCTTGGTCCAGCGCTGCAAAATGCCATGATCGATATATTCTTGGGTAGCAGGGTAAGAAAAGGTGAAGCCGAGCGGCAGCTTCGCGAGGTTCCCTTCGTCGTGGTGGGTCTCGATGAATTGCTGCAAGCAGTCGGCGATATACTCCCACAATTCCTCGGCGGTACCTGTCCGCAGCTCCTCTGGCATCTTATACTTGGATTGTGTGATATCGAATGCGCCCTTCTCGTCGGTCAGGGTAATTTCGCAAACACGCAGATTGGTGCCGCCCATATCGAGGGCTAAGTAGGTTCCTTGTTCATTGCCATCGGGAAAGCCGAGGACCCAGGTGACATTCATAGGCTATCTCATTAGTGAATTGCGCATGGTTCTCTGGGGATGATGTCCTCACAATATTCCCGCCCTCGACCGTTAGGCCTATGTTATGTTAGCTGCTGACGTGGACCGGGGGGAGGCGGATCACCACATCACTCACCCTTCTCGAGCTCCTTCACAAAGTGGTTCACAATCTCCTTGAGTTTGGCGCGGTCAACTGTAAAGGCCGTTTCAAAATCCTTGATCGGCCCCAACAAATTCTGGGGCAGCTCATGCATGGACCCTGTGCCACATAGTTAATACAGCTTGTTAAGACAACAGGGATTTGAAGAGCCTCACCCTTGCGGGAAGGGGGATGCTTAGGACCAATTCCGACCATAGTGAATTACTTAAAGAGAGAGTTGTTGAGGGAAAGAGAAGAGGAAGAGGAAGAGGAAGAGAAGAAGAAATGACGATATGAATAACGTGGGGCAACCTTAAGATCGACTTGCTGGATTTGGCTGCGGTGGACAACAACCGCTACCGTTTTGGAGGAATTGGGAGGGAGAAACTGAGGAGAAACTGAGGAGAAACTGGGGAGAAATTGGGGGCCGGTCTTTTGAAGTATTTAAAGCTTTCACTCAAAAAGATCCGAATGCAAGTCCCAATTGACCACAGAATGACTTCAAATGATCGGCGGTCAAACAGGATCAGCGGTCTCTTGGCACTCGCGTTGACTTGCAGGCTCCATCTTCTACTTCTTTAGTGATCTTACTAAGTCAGGACTGATTGAACTTCTCTAACATGGATATCCCTCTTTCAATTCGCTATGTCGCTCCATACCTCATCGCATTCATGAAAATCGTAATTCAGTGTGACCGCTGATGCGCCAAATGGGGGAAAACATGATCGAGACCAGACTGGCGGTGTGTCCTCTCGTGTGACTCCAGCTTTTCGCGCACTTTGTTCTGATACGCATCTGTCAACCCCAGAGTGCGATCGACCTCCTCCGTAAGTCGCTCCACTTCGTCCTGCAGCCGTTCGTCCCGAGTAAGCGGGGGAGCATTCTCCTCCGCCCTTGCTTGGGCATCGGGGTTGGTCGCTTCCCACAACGCTTCCAATTCCTCTTCCCACCCCATCGCCTCGGCGAATTTGCGCACTCCAGCATCACAGTCTCCCAGCATCAGTACATCGTCCCTTCGCGATCCAAGACCCCCGACACGTTCCATGTTGATGAGCACGCGAGGCACCCCAGTGGGCACCATCATAGGCAGACTGGCGAAGGGCTGGACACACAGACTAGTGCCCATGACGATACAAAGATCCGCTTCGTCAATCAAGTTGCGGCTGTCAAAGAATCCGGAGGGTAAAGCTTCGCCAAAGAACACAATGTCGGGCTTGACGAGACCGTTGCACTTGTGGCAGTGAGGAACCTCGGCCTTGGCCACCTTCTGGTGCATTTCATCGTCCGGGAAAGTCTCCTTGCAGTCAATGCAGCGCTGTGAAGCAAAGCTACCATGGGCCTCCACGATCATGTCGCCTGGCACGCCAGCCTGACGCTCAAGACAGTCGATGTTTTGAGTAAAGTGCTTCAAAAGCATACCTTTGTCGTAGAGCAATTTGATAAATGAGTGCACGACGGTGGGACGATAGCGTCCGGGATACAGCTCGTGTGCCAAGGCATAGAAAGGGTTGGGATTCTCCCGGAAGAAACTAATATCAAAGACTGCTTCTGGCTCGGGTAGGTCCAGTTTGGCCAAGTTGGCGTAGATTCCAGTATCTGGTGACCGGAAATCTGGGATACCTGCCGATGTGCTGATCCCAGCTCCTACCTGGGTGTAGATGCTGGTTAGCTTGGGCTATGCCATACTAGATAGAAGGTCTGCATACCATCAACACAATTTTCTTGACATTACGCTCCTTGATGTATTTGGCTACCGCATCAATCTTGCGCGACTCCAACACGGAAGGGACCGCGTTCTCATCCACCATGGTCGACTCTTCGTTGCCCATGGCACGAGGTCAGTTTTGATGGAATTGCAATGTCCAATGACAAGTTACCTGTCAACACGAGGTTGAGGTATAGAATACTGAAGAGAAGAGAACAGGGATTAGGTGGACAGAGAATGTTTGGCAAAGCAAAAAAAAGCAACAGGAAATTGATATGAAATCGTGAACGTGGGGGAAAATGACGTCGGGTTGATTCACCACTGCATTAAGACGCGCCAAAGAAAAGAAGTAAGTTAAAAAGGAACACAACAGGGTCCAATGCACGTCGGACAAATAGTTGACTCAATAATTAAAAACCCATGTCTGTCAGTAGCACAGTCTTGTAGCTGAAGCTGTTAAAATCCCCCCTCACCGCCCGCAACACCCCCCTACAACTGATGTATTTGGCAACAAAGCAACTCATTGCAACCAATGGCGCCCAGAATGGCTGCAACCGCCAATGGGCATACAAGCCCGGATCCCTCGAGTACTGTCTCACCAGAGACATCTTCCCCACAACCAGACATCTTCAACGCCAGCTCCGTCGCCGAGATCAAAGCCACGCTGTCCCACCTCCACACCCAAGAAGCAACCGTGACCGCCCGTCTCGATGCCCTCGTCACATCCCAGAAAGACCTCTCGCGGGAGCTGGGCCGATTGGATCTGATGCGCGCCAACATCGGATCCCACGCCACTACGACCCGCTCCATCAGCCATGGAATGCTCTCCGAAGCCGCCGGCACCGCCGACCGCATCTCCAGCGCGGTCCGCCGTCTGGATCTCGAGCAGGCACGCGTGAAAGCCACCCTGGAGGTGGTGGAGCAGGTGGCCGAGCTCAAAGCATGTGCGCTGGGAGTGGCCGGGTCGATGGGAGCGCCCCAGGACTGGGAGAACGCCGCCAGCTACCTGCACCGTGCGGCGCAGATCCCGCCGACGGTCGTCAATGGCGCCTTTGCGGCGGAAATGGTGCCTACGGCTGAGGTTCCTGACCCACCAAGTGTCACGCTGGATAACGCCGCGGAGTCGCTGTGCGGACTGTTCCTGCGTGAGTTTGAGAAGGCGGTTAAGGAGAACGATGGCGCCAAGATCACTCGTTTCTTCAAGCTTTTCCCGCTCATTGGCCGATCTGAGGTCGGACTCGATGTTTATGGTCGCTACGTCTGCCAGGGTGTGGCGGCGAAGGCTCGGGCTAACCTGAATGGCGCTACGGGGGCTGTTCAGACCAGGGATGGATTCTTCTATGCTAATGCGCTGACCAAGCTATTTGAGCACATTGCCCAAATTATCGATGGCCATGGTGGGCTGGTGGAGCACCACTATGGTCCTCGGAAGATGGGGCGGGTCATTGAACGATTGCAGGTCGAAGCTGATGTACAGGGTGGTATCATCCTTGATACTTGGGGTGATGAACGACATGTGGATCGCAAATTGATGGATATCAAGTCATATGCCTTCACTTTCTTGGTTCAGAGCTTCCTGCCGGCTCAAAGACCAGGTCCACCTCGGTCACACTCGCCCGCCATGGGAGCAAGTGTTGCTGCCGACGAGGAGGGAGTGGATATGAAGGAGATCGACGGGGTCTTAAATGAGATGGCCATCATGCTTGGCCGGTGGTCTTTGTACTGTCGGTTCTTGGCTGATACATGTAATGTGAGTTGTGATCCGCACGTGCTTCTCAATATCAATACTGACAACCTCTATAGTCTACGGGTGAAGATGATATAGATGATGAAAAGCGATTTGAGCTTCCCGCCTTCTTGCGCGATTCATCTCTAGCCCACAAGATCAGTGACCGTCTAGTGGCCCCATTCAACGCAATGACAACCTTCTTCTTCCGCCGGTCTGTCGAGAAGGCCTTCCAGCTAGACGAGTCCCCATCAGGTCTCACGCTGAACCTCCAACGCCCACTGAAAGCCGACCCGCCGCACATCACCTCGGCCGTCGACGACATCATGTACATCGTCAACAAAGTCATCCAGCAATCCCTCGCGACCTCACAAGAAGCCGTCGTAACTAACGTCGTCCCAACCCTCTCCCGCGTCCTCGGCTCCGACTTCATCGGCATGACCCAGCGCAAAATGCGCGACGAATGCTACCCCCGCGCGCCAGTGCAAGGCGCCCAACCCGCCGAACAAACCACCATCTCCTTCCTCGTCCAAATCAACAACCTAGAACTAGCAGTGGACTACATCCGCCGCATCGTCCAAAACAACACCGGCACCAAAACCCCTCTCACCGACCAACCCCAACCCACCGCAACCCCCCACCTCCTCTCAATCTTCCCCTCCCCATCAACCGCCCAAAAAATCCACCAAACCCTCCTCACCCTCGCTACAACCTTCGAATCTAAAACCACCGACCTCCTCACAGACGGTATCCAAGTCATCTTCAACAATATAATCAAACCCCGTCTCCGCCCTCTGCTCTCCGACACCTTCCGCGACATAGAATACACTCCAACAACAACCGACTACGAAAACAAAGAGCTCGTCAAACCCCGCTTCACAGCCTCCTGGTCCGACCTCCTAACCCCCCTAGCACGCATCCTAACACCAACCGCCTTCGACCGCGTCCTGGGCGTCTCCCTCGCCTACCTCGCCCGTCTCCTCGAAAAGAGACTCTGGTCCTACCATTCGCGGATCAACGCCCTCGGCGCCGCCCGACTGGAGCGCGACGTCGCGGGTCTGGTCGGTGCAGCCGTGGACGTAGGGTATGTGGCCGGTGCGCCGGGGCGGTATCGGTACCGGGAGAGCTTTGCGCGGTGTGTGCAGATGGCGCTTGTGATGGGGATGGATGAGGATGAGTGGGAGGAGGTGAGGAGGGGGCAGGCGGCGGAGGTGGTTGATAAGCTTGGGAGGGAGGATTTGATTAGGGTCAGAGGGATGGTTCGGAGATGAGGTTTTGGTAGAGATGTATAGATTGGAGGAATGTATGTTGAGCGGTCCTTTTTTTTTTCTTTTCTTACTCTTTTCATTCTCTCTTCATTCCCTGTTTCTTTTTGTTTTAAAGTAATGTCGCTAGTTCGATAGTGTTCATATTCCAATTGTACCGGCCTATGTACTTTTGTTTACTATGGAGATGGAAGTGTAGTAAAGGTCTAGAATCAAATTGTCTCGCTCTATACTGCAAAAGCAAACAATCAAAAAACAAGGGAGGGTATGTTCCTCGCGGACAGAAAATGCAGTTTGTATACACTTCAGAAGAAAAAGCCTTTCATAACCCCATCCGGCGGACGGCCACAAAAACATGAAATATATGGAGCGCTGGGCTGATTTAGACCATAATTCAAGTCGCTTTTGTTGCAGGGTGCAGATTTTATTTGGAAGTGGGGGTAATGGTATGTCGAGGTCGAGGATAGAGTGAGGGATATATGGCAGAGAGGATAGAGGGTATGTAAGAGTCGGATAGGGTGGTATAAGTAAAAAGCCCCAGGCTTTTCGTCGCAAGTTGAAAAAAGAAACACGCTCAAGGGATATCGAGATAAAGAAGTGAGAACGCGAACAGAAAATCGAAGCTGGCTGGACGGAATGGCGTATGCAAAGTATATGCCATGCAAAAGAGATAATGATGAAAAAGACGGAGTGGAGCGGATTAGTTCTCCGTCTTTTCGTTGACTGGCTGTAGAACCACGGGTTCGAGGTGCTGTGGTGTGTTGGAAGGATGCTCCTCAGCGACCTGGCGAGGAGCAGGAGCGATCTTGACTTCGTGCATGGTCATGTCGCCTTCACTGCCGCCGTGACTGCTCTGGCTGATCTCGCCGTTGGGCGAGTGGCCCTCGAGCATGATCTCGCGTGGGGGCCCACCGAGCATCATCTCGCTGTGCTCGCCAATTCCGTAGCGCTGGGCGGCGGGGATCTGGTGGCCGTCTGCGAGTTGGTCGTGGTTCTGCGGGGTCCAGGCGAGGTAGTCACGGCGGACCTCGACGTAGTCGTAGGCGAACTCGCCCAGCTGATCGTCGTCCATGCCGAGAAGCTCGGCTTCCTCGGAAGCACGCAGGTTCAGGCCTGGGATGGCGTTGATGGCGAAGGCAATGATGGCGGACATGACGAAGGCGTAGCTGGCGGTGGCGACGATGTAGGCAATCTGGATGTACAACTGCTTGTAATTGTGAATGACCCAGCCGCCGACACCGTTACCGGTGTTGACGCCGTCCAGGCCGACGATGGCATCGTCGCCGAAGAAGGCGTTGAAAATCAAGCCCACGATTCCGGCGATACCGTGCTCAGCCAACACATCCATAGAGTCGTCAATTCGGATCCAGTATTTGATCTTGGTGGAGTAATTGCAGACGATGCCGGTGACAACGCCGAGAATCACGCTAGCCCAGGGAGAGATGAATCCAGAGGCCGGGGTGGCAGCTACCAGTCCTGAGATGGTACCGGAACACCAACCGACCATGGACCATTTGCGAGCCAGACGCCAATCGAGCAGAACCCAAGTGATGGCCCCGAAGGCAGCAGTGAGGTTGGTGTTCCAGGACGCCATTGCTGCGCGCAGGTTAGCTCCAAAGGAGGAGCCACCGTTGAAGCCCAGCCATCCAAACCAGAGGAAGACCGTGCCGAGGAGGATGAGGGAGACGTTGTGCGGACGGAAGTTGAGCATCATGCGCTCCTGTCGGCGACCGAGGACCATCGAGTAGGCTAGGGCTGTGAAACCGGCTCCGATTTCGACCGGACCACCACCAGCGTAGTCCATCACGCCGTATTTGTATGCCCAGCCGTTAGAGTTCCAGACCCAGCAGACCAGTGGGCAGTATACGATAGTCGCCCAGATGAACACGAAGACCATCGCAGGCAGAAGCCGACCGCGTTCGGCGACGGCTCCCATGACGATAGCTGCAGTAACACCACAAAATTGCATCTAGAGGATCGTCAGCATCCCGGGCACATCGGACGTTGGTTCTCCTTGTTCAGCCATACCTGATAGAAAGAGAAGAGCAAGTTCGGAACCAAGGGCGAACCGGGACTGGGATCAGCCAGAGTCTTCATTAAACCGAAGTTGCGTAGATTGCCGATAAAGCCGTTGGTTGCGGTCGGGGAGAAAGCCAGGGAATAGCCCCAGAAGTACCACTGGAAAGTAACCACCGACAAGGAGGCCATACAGGCCCAGATCATACTCAGGGCGGACTTTCGACGGGCCAATCCTGAATACAGGAAGCCGAGACCGGGAATCATGATCATGACCATGGCGGAGGCCACGATCAGGTAGGCCTGGTCGCCGGATTGGAACCATTTGTTCACATTTTCAATGCCTAGAAGGAAGAGCTGTTAACGACTGAAGCTGCTTGTCCAATCCAGGAAGAACGCATACGGGAATCACCACCCAGATCGGTGTTGGTCGAGAGATCATAGTTGGAAGGAGCTCCAACCCAGTTGTAGGAGGCGTATTCCGGGGCGTACGGGGCTTTCCCGTTGAACGCCATGATGTCGAGACGCTCGAAGCTCTAAGCTCGAGATTCGAAGTTCGAAGTGAAGGGGTAAGGTGTTGAAGGAAGTTAGTTCACTGAGCAGTGAGCTGAATTCTGAAAAAGTCCTGAGAAGAAAATTCGCCACGCTCCAGAATATAACAAAAGAAGAAGAAGAAGAAGGAGCTAAAAACTCCCCAAGATAAGTCAGATCGACACGGTGGGTCTTGAAACCAAGGGCAATGGCAATGGCAATTCGAAAAGCAGGTATCTTAAGTATGGCAATGCCCGTCAAAAGGAACTTGTAAAACGAAAGTTAAAGCCCAAATCAGCTCGGAATTCTCGCGACGGGCGAAAATCGGGGGAATGGGAGCTGTGATTTGGATCCGAGATTGTGACAACAGCAATGGGATAATCTGCTCTCCTAATCAGACTCCCCCCCCCGGGACGTTCTACATTGCTTTTTTATTCCGATTCAAGATCCTTCTATATACGTCCATCTGTGAATATGCCTACATGTTGACCTGCTAACCAGCTAACATGCTAACATGCTCTGAATCTCTCCCGACCGTATACAACATCGAGTGGCGAGGGAAGTTGGGTCTCGACCCAGTCCCCAGTCCCGAAGTCTGCAGTCTTGGCTATACACTTTCTTCACGGGAAAGAGTTCCTGGGGTTTCGATCTCCTCATATACTACCATCTCTACGGAGTGATCATTACAGCCTTATCATCTGCGGGTACTGGGTACTTGTGAGGACTCGGTATCTCGATGCTTATCTCTCGGATCTCTTCACTTTTCCTATCCGCCACCAGCAATTGGATGAGTGTCGCTGTTTTCCCTTCCCTCTGATTGGCTACAGATAAAGCCCTTGCCACTGACACCAAGTGGGGCTCGGCCGCATACCAAGCCTTTCCGTTTCAGTCTTAGCGTCCCGATGCGGGTGCGAGCCAACGATTGGCGACAGATAAGGTCCGTTTCGTCTGTCCGCGTTTTCCCGATCCCGGGTCGGGAACCGTCTTCGGGGGGAATGCACCGATGCCGGAGGATCTGAGTCGGTGTTTCCAGAGAGCTAGAGATTGGGATGGTGTTCGGATGCGCGTAGAAGAACAGCGGATCTGATCAAAGAAAAAGAGAGAGAAGAAATAGATGAAGAGATGAGGAAACAAAAAAACAAAGCCCTATCGGCCTTATCAGAAGATTCGAAGACTCTGCAGTAGTGGCAGTTCCACGCTAACGCTTCCGACTGGGTCAGCCTTGGGCCGAGAACGATTCTGCTTCATATTAATAGCCCTGCTAAGTTTAGAATGTTCGCGACAGAGTCTGGAGTACGGCATGTGGTATACGGCATTTGAAAATCAAGCAATGGATCCTGATTTGATACATCTTTCGATCCCGGTCCAGTGGAGATATCAAATGCCAAGCTTTATACCTCTCTGTAACCTGCGTATATTTTAACGTTCCTCCACGATCCATTGGGGTTGATCGACCCAGCCACCACCGCGCCTAATATGCCGGAAATACCGCCAAACTAACAGAAAAGATACGAAATGGCCGATATGGGAATCTTAGGGTGTAAAAATAGAATAGAGATTACGGAGTACTTCCTACCCGGTTGATAACACTTGGGTACATATGGAACAGGACCCTGTAAAGTGGGTATGACGGAGTTTTCGCTTATAAAGCACATTAGGGCAGAATCCTTCAACAAGGCCGGCTGGCCCAATGGCAAGGCGCTTGACTACGAATCAAGAGATTGCAGGTTCGATCCCTGCGTCGGTCAATATTTTTGGCGGGGTCACACATCTCCCTCTCTTTTTGCAATTTCCACATCCTTTCATCCGAGCAATTCTATTTCGTCATCAGATGGTTGATATTGAGCTTAATAGTGATCTACAAGCATATATAGATTAACAATGCAAGCATGTATATGAGGTGAGGCTAGGAGTGAAAGTACCCTATCCCGTGAAGATAAATAAAGCTTGAAAATGTGAAACGCAATGGGCATCATTGGTAGCAGGGCACCATGAGAGTATCCCTAGATCTACCGATAAGATGGCAAAAGCCCTTGATCATGAAATTCTGCTCCTCATCCTCAAACCTTATCTGAGTCTTATGCTAATTTCTTACTTTGTGGTCTCTGTCCTATATAACAAAAGAAGGTCAACCACGATTATAACCCCGATCAAGCCAAGTCTCACCAGTACGTCCACGAAGTAATCCATCACTTCTCGTTCTCGTACATGTCATTTGAATGGCTTCATTGTTTAGAGCTGGAGAGACACGGTGTCAAGGAATTCCTTGAGATGCGGTTGCTCGTGCTCTGCCTCGGCGATATTCTTGACCCCATGGAGATCGGGTACTGACCCTCCTTGACGAAAGCTTCGGGCCCTCGATCGACGATACGCATGTGTTTCATTTGTGAAAATATCAATGGAACGGAGGAACGTTTCCATCTTTCTGGATTCTAGAGGGAAAACTATATGAGTGATCAATAATATAGATAATCACGAGAGTGATACCCTCCATGACCTGTCACCTTGAGCACACATTCTATATTTTGCTCACTCGATGCAAGATCGCATTGACTGACTCCTTCATTATATCGACAAAGGTAACATCGGAAGGCTCAACACTGGGTATATCGTAGTCTGAAAAAGACATTTTCGCTAAAGATAGTGCGTTGATATAAATATTGGGGGAGATGACCGAGTGACTTAGAAGAGAGGGTACCTATTATACTGCTGGGGGAACGTGCTAAATCTGACTAGATACATCTGACTCATAGGGTTCTGAGGGGTTATGCATTGCTGCCCATTAGATGACAAGCGTTTTGTTTCTTGTGGCCTACCTCTATGTTGATGGATTTTATACGACTGTATATATATCATCAGTGCTCTTGCTAAACGAAGATTTCCTGTGAAAACCTAAATAGCATCACCAACTTGCACAGAAGATTGACATTTGATTACCTTTTCTATTTTCTACTTTGGTTTCCACTCGAAATATATATCCTGTGTGTCTCATTTGTATAGCGCCCCCTTATAATCTCTACCCTGTACCGTAGGAAATCGCTATAATGTCAGATTCAAAGATTAGGTATCTTTCATATGGCTTTTCTATACAAAAGGCATAAAGTTAATGATATCTATAATAACACTTTCTCTTACATTTGACTAGCTAGGGAGCTTGAGAGTATCATATAATAGAGAGAATATAGTTTATTCTAATATAAAATCATATTCAAATCTCTCTAGGTAATTCTCTATATGGTAGATTTAAGGGCAATGATTACTTTACACCAAAGTAGTTTCTTTTTGATTTTGAAAGAATAGATTATATATTAAGCGTACGACGTAGCATTGATTCATCTATTTACTCTTTATCTGGTTCTATTGTTGGTATATAGGTTCAGGGTTGTTTTGTACCTTTTGTATAGAAAAGTCATATAAAAGATACCTGAACTTTGAAATTATCATTGTGTAGGGAGCATCCGGTACCAGAAGTCCTATTGATCGTACCAAGCACACCAGTCCCAGAAATTGGGTAAGCCCCTAAGATAGAACCCTAGTGTATGGTGACTACCCCGTTGATTCAGGATCGATACCCTCAACGACCCCGTCGAAGCCAGGCATAGATCCTGCTCGCTGAAACTGTGAGGCTCCAATCAATTATATGCGCGGCTTTCGCAAACAGATTGGCCGATCAGAACAAGGATCCCGGGTTTCTGCTTTGAAAGGGGCGTACTGAATATGCTAGGAATCGCGGGCTAGTATGGCTTGCTCACTTGCAACCTTGAGCACACTGTCTTGATCTTGATCTTGGCCTCGGGCTCGGTACAAAGCCACATTGCCTGTTTCTTCAATCTCGTCAAAAGCCGAATGAGCAATCTAGAGATGTATTGTAGTATGGTCCGAGGAAGTAGTAATAAGATGGCGATGCCCTGGGAAAGAACATGCGTGAGGGTTTCGCTTGGGGTTCGTTGAACATTGAGATATACTAGGACTATACCTAATATATCCCCTAAACGTTGCATATTGAGGTACTAGCCATAACTGTTTGAACTTCATCTGATAGCAGCAGTGGCATTGGAATTCTTGGGATACACCCACCGTAGCTTGGTCGCTATGCTTGCTCATAAATCTCACTCAGATGAAGGAGAAATCATGTACTTCGGGAGAAACTTTACAACTAAAGATATAGGTAGGTTATGCCCGGACGGATTCCAGACTTTGTTTATTTTATAATGATGAAATCATATTGGAAAATATACAAGATCGTGAAAAAATATCCATCAATAAGAAAACATGAGATATATTCGGACAACCGACATTTCTATTATATATATGGGGATATCAATCCAAATATGATAAACTACACATGTCTGTATCATGGAAACCTCTAAAATCGTAACAGGCCATCCTAGCCACACTGTCATTGCATCGCTCAATCAGACATTGACGCTATAACCCGAGCCCACTCCGCGCCGGCGACGGATTGCATGTAGGTACTTGCGGCCTTCATCCACCCAAAACACCGAGCTGGCAATGCAGACCAATTTGAACAAGGACCCGAATCCAAGAGCCTCTGTTTGGAAGATGCGCTGTAGGAAGGGCAGGTAGATAACGCAGGCCTGACCGGCCAGGGACCCAAGAACAGCGTAGTTGAACATTTTGTTCCCGAACAGAGGCATTTCACCACGCAGGATGGACTTGCCCTCACTGCGACAGGTTAATGCGTTGAACATGTCGAACAGCACGAAACAGGTGAATGTCATGGTGGTGTCGTGGGCGGTGACAATGCGGGAGCGCTTGTCGACGGGGGTGCCATCGGTGATATCGCCCATCTCGTGGATGTAGATAGACAATGTACCAATCATGATGATCATAGCTGAAGTGAGTACTCGCTGGATCAAAGGTTTGGTCAGAACGCGGGCCGTCTTCGGTCGTGGCGGGCGACTCATGATGGAAGGGTCTACGGGCTCGACGCCTAGTGACTGGGCAGGTGGGCCATCCATGAGAATATCTAGAATGATTGTTAGCATACTCTCAGAATGGTGGATGTAGATAAAAGGTTACTTACTGATCCACAAGATTTGCATAGCGTTCAGCGGATTCTTGAAGCCAAGAGTAGTGCTGAGCAGTACTAGGCTGAGTGCAGCCACACTGGTACTCAGCTGGAAGGTGATAAAGTTCTGAATGTTGTAGAAAATGCCCTTGCCCTGTTCAATTGCCCGCAGAATAGTCGAGAAATCGTCATCAGTCAAGATCATGTCCGCTGCCTCTTTGGCAACATCGGTACCAAGCTTGCCCATAGAAATACCGATGTCAGCCTTTTTCAGGGCAGGGGCATCGTTGACACCGTCACCAGTCATGGCAACCACATCACCCCGAGATTGAAGGGCTTTCACAATCTTCATCTTGTGGTCTGGGCTCGTACGGGCAAAGATCGAGACTGTTGAAATTGCCTGTGAAAGTTCGGCGGCAGTCATGTGGTCAAGCTCATCGCCTCGAATGACTGAACGTGCATTCGGGGAATCATTCACTGGCATCCCAAGCTTCTTTGCAATGGCCACGGCTGTGGTTTCGGCATCACCAGTAATCATGATAATCCTGACACCACCAGACATTAATCGCCGAATAGATTTGTGCACGTCTTTACGCGGCGGGTCGTTCATTCCCACCAACCCAGCAAAGACCAAGCCGTTATAGCGCTCGTCACCATCCCCCTGAGAGAGCTTGGGGGATCGACTACCGAAGCCTCTGCTACCTCTAGACGGATCCCGGATGGGCCCACTAGCGAAACCAAGGACTCTGAGACCATCCGCTGCCATTTTCTCGGCAGCTTCACGAATAATCTTGCGACGCGGTTCATCAAGAATTACCTCTCGGCCATCTTTAGTGAGATAGGTATCAGATCGAGCGAGGACCTGTTCGAGAGCACCCTTGATGTAGGCATGAGCACTTCCAAATGTACCAGAGCTGCCAATAACAACACCCATCCATTTCCGCTCAGAGCTGAAGGGAGTCTCGTGAACACGATCGCTTATACGATCTCGCACATCATCTTCTCCCAGAGCATCTAGTAGATCCAAGATAGCCACATCGGTGGGTTGACCCACCCACCGACTCTTGGCAGCAGCGGAATCACTGTTTATGGTTGATGAAAGCACTGCGGCTGAAGATGCACTGGCAGGCGAGTTCGCGTGGATTCGAGACAAGCGAGAGTTGTTGGCAATGTTACCGACGCGAAGAATTGTTTGCGCTGCAGGGTTAGGAGGCAACACTGAGGTCATGTCTTTTTGCACTTCGAATGGTTCCTGGCAATCGAAGTGCCACATTTTGGTAACGGTCATGTGGTTGAGGGTAAGAGTGCCAGTTTTGTCAGAGCAGACTACATTGACAGATCCAAGGGTTTCCACGCTAGGGAGTCTTCGCATGATTGCCCCCCTCTTAGCCATACGCAAGACGCCGAGAGCGAGTGTGACGGTCACAATGATCGGCAAGCCTTCTGGAATTGCTGCGACAGCTAGCGAAACACCAATTGTGAACATTTCGAGAAGTTTACGGCCTTGAATGAGACCGATAACCACAATTAATCCGATCACACCAAAGGAGATATAACTCAGCTCCTGGCCCAAACGATCCATAGATAGCTGCAACGGTGTTCGGGGGCTTTCAATTTCTTGTAGCGAAGCCGATATAGCACCGAATTCTGTCTTGACACCGGTAGAGATAACGATGCCCTGACCATATCCTGAGCGAACCAGTGTACCCATGAACGCAATGTTGTGCTGCTCGTTCAGCCGGATGTCAGCACCAACGGCACCTGTAGCTGGTGCATCATAGAACGGAGATCGTGGTGGTTCTATCCCTTTTGGCGCTGGAGAAGTCCCGTTAGATGTGCTGCGCAGAGCTTCTGCATATTTCACCACAGGCTCATTCTCCCCGGTCAAGTTCGATTCGTCAATGCTGAGATGCGTTGCAGCGGTGATCCGAATATCGGCAGGGATACGATCTCCCGTAGTGAAGAGAACTAAGTCTCCAGGCACGAGCTCGTTTGCGGGAACGGTTGAAGAAGCCTTGATGGCGGCAGATGCCGAGCCTGGGCTTTTGCTCCGAAGTTCCTCCATTTCCTTTCCAGAGTCCAACGGTGGGGTCCCCCCGTTTTCAGCAGCTATAGAAGAAGCCGTTGGAAGATCACGTATCAAATGGGCATAATGGGGCACAAGCCGGCTCAATGCTTCCAACGATTTTTCCGACCGGTACTCTTGGACGAAGCCCACCGTCACAACAATTGTCACCGCCAGAGTAATACTAATAGCATCGTCATAATTACCCATCACGAATGATATTCCAGCGGAGCCGAGGAGGAGTAGAATGAGCGTCTCCTTGAATTGTTTGAGGAAGCGCATCCATAGTGGTTCTGGCTCTTCGTGGGGAAGCTCATTCGGCCCATCTCTTGCTAAGCGTACTTCAGCCTCGGCGGGTGTCAAGCCGTGTAAAAGGGATGTTCGTAGTCGCTCGGCGGTTTCATGAGGCTCAAGCAACGAGTATGTTGAGGTGGATGTCTGGAAGAAAACACGGCCGTGCGTTAGAAACCCCATTGCTAACGGCGCTAAGAGTGGAGGAAGTAGGCAATCCAAGAATAAACCGATTGAATATACTCACTGATGATGGAATACTTTGCCGACCGGTTATAGGTGTTGTGGAAGGAGGCCGCAGAGAATCGGTGTTTGATGCATTATGCAAAGGTAATGAAGGTGTTGCCAACCTTGACATTGCTCATGCTTTGGAGGATGAAATAAAGGCGATGGAATAGGAGGCTAGATATATCGAAGAATATTTCTCATCCCGTCTCAAACAGAATTGACCGTGCTGCGGCAAAACACGTTAGATGCGATCTGGCAGCAGCTTGACACGGGGCTAGACCAACTACTGGATTTGCGGAGTTGGCGCAAGTCGGTCGACGACAAACAAGGGACTGACAGATGACTAGAGACCAAAGATCCAATCTGCGCGCGCGAAGGCCTTTTGATACAATCCAAACCGCAAAATAATACTGTTCACAACATCGAGTTCGCTTTGAATAGGCCAAGTCCCATGATGATGCTTTGCCCGTTGCGGCTTAGTATGCCGGGTAGGGAGTTTATCCGGACAACGCATCAAGACTAGCGCGTTATATCACGTGCAGGACGGTACCCGTTGTATAGATCTGATGGAGCACATCTTTACCCAATGGCTTCTCTACTTGTGATTCGAAAAATTCTCAACATATATCTTTTCTTTCTCTTTATAGCCACTCTAATTACTGTGTGCAGTATAAGGAACACTTCGGTAGTCAAAGAAGCTCATTGTTGGAACCCCTGACTCGTCAAAGACCTCTCCTTTCCATACCCAACACGTGACTCCATTTCCAGCCCCCTCAATTACATCAGCAAAAATCCCGCCCGGGCGACGACTGGCGCCTGATATTCCCACCGACGCGCATCTTCCGTTCCTCTTGGTTTCTCAGCCAACTTCAGTGTATCCCTCGCGCGCACACCCCCTCCCCAACTCCATCGTATTCGATGTCTTGAATTAGTGCGATAAAGTGATAATTTTTTTATCCTTTTGGTCACATATCTAACCCCTTTACATACAATTACCGAGAGCGAGTCATCGCCCGAGTCATTGTTTTCCCGAGCTCAGCGCGTCGCCTTCTTACTTCTCACCCCCGCGCCGGGCGGGTCCTCTAATTTATTGAAATTGGCAAAGGACTTTGTATAGCCTCCAACTGCGATAAAGACACCATGTTCTATTCCGAGACTCTCCTGTCGAAAACGGGGCCGCTGGCTCGCGTTTGGCTGTCAGCCAACATTGAACGCAAACTTTCAAAGTCGCATATCCTGCAATCAGACATCGAGAGTAGTGTCAATGCCATTGTTGACCAAGGACAAGCCCCCATGGCTCTACGATTGAGTGGCCAATTGCTGCTGGGCGTGGTTCGAATCTACAGCCGCAAGGCTCGTTACCTCCTTGACGACTGCAATGAAGCTTTGATGAAAATTAAAATGGTAGGCATCTCCTCGATCGCTAATGATTGGGTTTAAGCTAACCCCATGCCAGGCCTTCCGTCTCACAAACAACAATGACTTGACGTCGACTGTTGTCGCCCCGGGAGGAATCACCCTTCCCGATGTGCTCACTGAATCTGATCTTTTCACCAACCTCGATACATCTCTACTTTTCCCCCAACCTCTGGACCTGGAGCCCGCTGCGAAGCGCCCCAGTGGCATGGATTTTGGAAGCCAACTTCTCCCTGACAGCAGCTACCGCCGCTCTGTTTCCCAGGAACCCGCGCGCCTTGAAGACCCTTCTCTTGTTGACCTCGACTTCGGCGACGATGAACTTCCCCTCGGACTTGGAAATGATTCAGTTATGGAAATGGGTCGAGATGCTCCTGCGCCCCGTCCCGTAGAGGAAGATCTTTTCAGTGACGCTGGAAAACTCAACGACGATGTTGATCTGGGGTTGGACTTTGGAGAAGACGCCACCATTGACAAGATGGACCTTGCTGATGATGGCCACGACAATATGAATGAGCTACTCCCGGATGCTCCTATCGACTTTGGTAACGATGAAGATTTTGGTGGTGCCGAGACCCCTCGCGCTGCCGACAACCGATTCGAACGTGACTCCGAAAGCCCTCTGTCTGATGCTGGCTCTGATCAGATGAACCAGCTCGAAGAGGAATTCAACCGCGATGTATCTGCAACCCCTGACGCCGTCAGCGCCCAGCAGGGCCAGCGCATCAAGCGGCAAAAGCTCATGAGTCTTGACAAAGAAGTTGCAATTTCTAGCTCCAAGATCAAGGAACAGCAGAACGACCGTTCCTCGATCTTGAAACCTGCCTCTTTCCTGCCCCGTGACCCAGTCCTACTCACCCTCATGACCAGACAGCAGAACGGCGACTTTGTATCTAGTGTGTTTGGTGAGGACCGCGGGCGTGGATGGGCTCCCGAGCTGCGCGGCATGCTCTCTTTGGATTCGGTCAAAAAGGCCGGTGAGCTGAAGCGCAAGCATGACAGTGGCATCTCAGATATGGATGTGGCTGCTGCCGATGTTCCCGCTCTTGAGCTGGGTGATGAGGAGGCCATTGTCCCGCTTGATGAGGGCATCGCTCTCGATACAACTATGAACCAGCGCTCTGAGATTGATTTCCCCGCAGATGACGGCGACCACGTCTTGCAACTGAGCGATGATGATGGCATGCACCAGCCAATGGATGAGTTGGATGATACCATTGTCCACCCTGTGGATACCGAGCCCGTCTCCATGGGTACCAAGCACGCCGTGCACATCCTCCGGGAGAAGCTCGGCGATTCGGCCACCCAGCAGAAGAAGAGTGTTTTGTTCCAGGATCTTCTTCCCGAGCAGCGGTCCAGCAAGGCCGATGCCACCAAGATGTTCTTCGAGATTTTGGTGCTGGCCACGAAAGATGCTGTCAAGGCTGACCAAGGCGTTAAGTCCATTGGCGATCCTCTCAAGATCAGCGGCAAGCAAGCACTCTGGGGCTCTTGGGCCGAGGAGAACGCTGCTGATGCCATGAGCCAGCTCACTCAGGCTCTGTAGAGGAACCCCGTCTCGACTATAAAATCTGGGATCTATTGGCGTATCTTTCTATTCTTGTACAGCTCAATTTGGGCATGGTTCTATGGATTATCTCGGTTCGAGATCCGGTGTTCGCTTTGGGGATAGCATTGGATGACTATCAGGTGTTTTGGGACTTGGGAGAAAGAGGACTTTGTCACTATGGGGGTTTTTGTTTGGATCTTTCGTCCTTTTCAAGCGATGATGACTTGTTTTGGTAGTGTTAGCTATAGCTTAATTGAACATATCTCTCCAACCACTACGTCGAGTGTCCATTAAGAGTATGAACATCATTGACCATTTTCGGATTGATCCACATCGGAGAATTGAAGGTCAGTGGAGCATTAGCTGCCACGTGGGATGTGCATATTGTTAGCGCTGTGCTTAATCTATACGTACATCTATGAATTCGGAGGTAAATATGAGGTGTAGACCTCCAGCTGTCCCTAGCATTTAACCCAACAGTCTCACTTGTATCCTAGCCGAAATAGAACATCCTTTGTATAGACTGTTCCCGCAGACTTGAGTTTGAAAGACCCAAACGTCAATACTTTTATGGAACTATGTTTTCATCTGAAAATTACTGGGCAAACTCCTGGTCCTGCAGCGCTCCAACAACCGGTTGCACCCAATTAGCACGATATTTGATCCAAAACTCTCTCTCGGGGGCTGCCTCCTCCACTCCTTCTCCCCCATCAACCGTCCCGGCCAGCAAGACAATCACGCCGTGGAATGTTTCCTCACTGGCCTTTTTGTAAATCGTCGATCCGCAATTTCCACAGAAAAAGACCGTCAGATCCATCCCGCACTCATGACGCCTCGTGCATTCTCGAAGGGACCCAGAAAGCAATGAGAATCTGTCCTCGGGGAAGACAAAATTGGTGGTATAGGTTGAGCCGGTGATCTTTCGACAGCTCAGACAGTGGCAGATGACCTAGTCAGTGAGTGAGATCTTGAGATCTTGATCAACAAGTAATCAACAGACTCATATCACCTTCTGCATCGGTCCCTTGGAGAACTCGTATTTGACCTCTCCGCAGAAGCAGGATCCGGTAGGCATGTTGGTTTGCTTGATAGCTGTTTGATTAGATTGTCAGTTGTATGTTGAGTTCTGGGGAGGTGGAGGAGTAATAAGGTGGGAAGAGCTGATATCCATGGGTAAGGTTCGATCTCGTATTCCACGTCACCATGTTCGGTCTTGTTTGCCGCACCACATGGTGAGTAGTATCAGAGTTGAGGGATACTTTGGCCGCTTTAATGACTGGTTGAGATCATTCGAGTTTGGTTCAAGGCCAGGTGGTCTTGACGTGGGTGCGAAATACCTGAAGCTCGAAGCATTGTACAAATACCCGAGACCCTTTGGATCTGTGCTTCATTCAAAAGTCTTGATACCTCTTTTAACAAACCCTTGGCAGTACTAGGTAATGACATGCAAAGGATTTTGTGGGTCCAAGATGACACCTTAAGGGGTGAGGTTTGATGCTGTTGGTTGGTTTGTGAATCTAGACCAAGCACAATACCACCATCATAGAGGACGAGGCGCAGTTTGACGGGGTGTCAATCGATTCCCTCCGCGCTCATTCGAGGCTCGGGTCGGTAGCTTCGGTGAGTGTGAATGAATATCCAATGTGCATTATATGAAGAGTGCGAGTGGCTGCAGACGCTAGTCAGGGCGACATCGGAGGCTATCGGGCAAGATGATAAACATCAATATCTATTTCGGTTATGCCATAAGTTTGGGCAACGACAATAGAACCTTCTGTCTACATGTACATATTTACAAGGACAAACAGCAAAAGAATCGAAAAATATATCCGATGAGATCACTATATGTACCGGTACATAGAAGCGGCTTGGATAGATGTCCTCGGCTCGTAAAGTAAGACAAAATAACTAGCTATTCACTAATTTGACCATTCGACTAGACATTGTAGCCTTCCTCCAGGTAGATGTCACTATATGTATTTAGTATAGGGAATGTTATCGGCTTTCGCCCGAAAAGAAAGTTAACGGAATTAGAGACTGGGGGACTTAACCCCGAGATCGTCACTTTGATTGATCAGCTCGGCTTTCTCAGCGGGACTTTTGACGCTAAGATCGATTCATGAAATTTGAAAGCTGTGAAGAATATGACACATGCCTATCGCTCAGGTAGTTCTCGATGTTTTTGCTTTCTTGTTGAGGACAACTTCATCGCTAACGAAAAAACACAGATGCGATATCAAGCCTAACGCTCTAACAGTTCACTCATTGAACATGTCTCCACCGCCGAGCACAGATGACTCGTTTTCAATTCCCCAGGAGAAAACAAACCCCATGGGCTCCGAAATACCTAGCAGGAGCGATGACGGATTCGACAGCACAAAATCCGAAAACACCACTTTTGCGCCAATTAATTTCCCTACAACCGACGAACGCGACACACCGCTCCAAAAAGAACGCTCCAATGCTTCCAGATCAGTAGCATCCAAGCCACTAGAGCGCAGCTGGTCATTGAATGACGGCGTCAGTATTGGCGGCCATGAAGTCGACGAGGCGGCGGTGGCGAATGACGATGCAGCGTATACTGTGAGCTGGGGGGAAAACGATCCTATGAACCCGCGCAATATGAACAAAGCTCGACGTTGGCTCATTGTCTGCATTATATCAATGGGTTCACTGTGTGTGTGAGTATATTCTGTTTCTACCTGGTCTTTTTTGGCCCCCACACGGAAGCTAAGCTGCTACATGTAGGACCTGCACCTCGTCGATGTATACAACGACATATAGCCAATTGATGGATGAATTTGGGTGTTCGCGACTGGTTGCGACTCTTGGGTTATCGTTCTTTATCTGGGGTCTTGGTTCGTGTTGATGCTTTGACTCTGATTGGATTGAACTATATACTGACCCCGTGGTTGTTTAGGGATTGGGCCACTAGTGTTGAGTCCTTTATCTGAGGTTTGTTTGAGCCATCTTTTTCCTGATGGCTGGGTTGCTGATCAAGAATTACTTAGTTCTATGGCAGGAGAAACATTTACATTGTCTCTTTCTCGCTATTCCTCATATGGCTGATTCCATGCGCGGTGGCCAAGAACACAGAGACAATGCTTGTCTGCAGATTCATCAATGGAATAGTAGGAAGCGCCTTTTTGAGTGTTGCTGGGGGTACTGTTGGTGACTTATTTGATCGCCATGAGCTTGCCCTCCCCATGATGCTTTACACCGCGAGTCCATTCGTGGGCCCCGAGGTTGGACCTCTGTAAGTTCTCTATTACACCATTTCTTGGACCCCGACACTAACCATTACTAGGGTTGGTGGCTTCATCAACGCCTTTACTTCATGGTATGTTTTATATCACAATAGAATAATGGACCAGGCTAATACCAATCTCAGGCGCTGGACCTTCTACGTGCTTCTTATTTGGACCGGTGTGCTGCTTGTATCGATGATATTATTCGTTCCAGAGACCTATCATCCAGTGTATGTATCTCCCGATCTGTGGCCAATACAACAAAAATGCTGAACGTGATTCTAGACTCTTGCGGCACAAGGCGCAGAAATTGCGCAAGGAAACTGGAGACGACCGCTGGAAAGCTCCGATTGAAAAGCTGCAACGTTCAGTAAGTCAGACGGTTCTGCGATCAATGTACCGCCCTGTTTTACTATTGACACTGGAGCCAATGTGCCTGTGTCTTTGCATTTTCTCGGCCATTCTATTGGGGATTTTATACCTCTTCTTTGGCGCTTTCCAATTAGTCTTCTCCGAGGTTTATGGGCTGGTACTCTGGCAGCGTGGTCTTTGTTTCCTGGGTCTATTTGTTGGAATGGTTTTAGCTATTCTGTCGGATCCGTTTTGGCGCCGAAACTATGTTCGTTTGGAACGGAACCATGAGAAAGCGACGAACAAGGTCGACGATTTTCAACCGGAGTGGCGACTGCCTCAAGGTGAGTTTGTTAAATAAAATCTCCGGTATGAAATTGTTGGTTAACGTTGATGATTAGCGATTCTGGGAGGACCTTTGGTCACCATCGGCCTCTTCATTTTCTCCTGGACAATTTATCCTCATGTTCATTGGATTGTGCCTATTGTTGGCAGTGGTGTTTTTGGCGCAGGGTAAGACCATCCTTAAAACTATTTAGTTCTACAATCCTTGACTAGGCTGTGAATTCTTTTCTCACCGCGTGATACTAACATACTGTGTTACATTCAGGACAATTCTAGTCTTCGCAGGCGTCTTCACATTCCTGGTCGATGCGTATCCAACCTTTGCCGCCAGTGCTCTGGCAGCGAATAGCTTCACTCGATCATCTTTCGGAGGGATATTTCCTCTATTTGGAATTCAAAGTAAGTTCTTCTACACTGGTTCCATGCCGCAAGAAAATTCGCCAGTATGTTCTTTGCATGAAGCGCACATTTCCAACAGTGGGTCGATGCATTGTATCTCAAACAGGCCCATCTGTACTGCTTGTTCAATGCTTGATAGCTATATTTTTGCCCCGGTCTACATGTAATGATGGCGGCTAACGGCTATGCAGTGTATAACAACCTAGGGTATCACTGGGCGACTTCGTTATTAGCCTTCCTAACCCTGGCCATGACTCCTTTTCCGTGAGTTCTTGACATTCCTAGTTGATTTACGCTCTGACCCAACAACTTACATTTCCCCTGCATCTTGAACTTTGAGTGAATTTGCAATTGCATGTGGCTGTGCCATCAGAGCCAGTTTTAACCTACCGCGTCTTTTGAATATTGTGCTGACATTTCTGATAGATACCTGTTCTATCGATATGGTGGCTGGATTCGGAGTAAGAGCCGATTTGCAACCTCGCAGATGTGATGGATAATACTGAGCACATATAATACTCCATCATTCAATACCAAGCAGGTAGCAGCACGGCTCTCTCAGGGCACCCTCGGGTTCACCCCGGTGCCACTGCGTCTCAACATTCAACCGCTCTCATATGAGCCTGGCATTCTCTGGCCACATGTTGGGATCCTTCTGGATTGGGACGCTTAGCTGGGGATGTTAAGCTCTCCATCAACACCCGGCCTGTTTCCATTGATCCAGATCCAACGCCACCAGTTGTTGTCCATTACGCCTGCAGCTGAGACGCTAATGCAGAGCAATATAATCAATAATACGCATGTTCAACAAGGATCTATGCTTGATGTCTTGGTTCATTTGATGTGATTTGTAAATGCATATTAGATCTGGCCATTCTTAATTAACAAGAACGCCCTCCAGGATTTGATACTACTAGCGTCCTTGACCGCTAGAATCCAGTGGCTTCCCTCTTCTCCATCAATAGCCAAGGGAAAGGTCTGGCCCATGCTCTAATTCTCCGGCGGCACCCACCAGTCTCCCAGGCCGGTTGTAAAGTGTACGAGCATCATGTGGTCTTGAAATACAGTCACGGGCAATCGATCCTCACACCCCCATCCACTGCAGTGAGGCATCACAGTCCATCATGTGTATATCAATGATCATAACTGAGGGATATACTGGAAGTGTTCTAGCCTCGGCCCAGCGCGCTCAGCCAGCCTCGGAATAAAACGGGACCGCACTGTGATTCCCCGAAGGACAAGCCTAGAGCGGGGTCTGTCGGAATTAATCTGGTCAGAGCAGGATGTAATGACTGAATTGGGGACTTGCATAAAATGTCAATATTGTGGCAGTTCAAACGTTTAGAGAGGAACTAAAAGACGGGTATACAACCGATTCGTAGTGCCGCACGTGCGGAATTGCCCCAACGGCGGGGTTAACAGTCTTCCGGTATGCGCTGAACCCGATCTGGTGTTGGATTGTATTTCAGCCAATCAGAGACTCTAGACGCGCCAAAATTACCAGTTACTTCCGGTAATGCAGGGAAAAGTGTATTGGGTGTCTGAAATCACCAGTGACCGTTGACCTGAACGTCAGCATGTGAGTACATAGAGCTTGAGCGTAGTTACTTCTCTACTCCGGGAGATAGTGATAGACTCTTCTCATCCCGTCTCTCTAGATCAAGCCATCTTGACAAGCCCAACGTGAGCTTACGTTGGGTAGCAAACGCCTCGGTATTAATTAGGTAAAAAAGTGGCTTTTCATACGAACTATATCGAGCAACGGGGGTCTAAAGGAATGCGAAAGCGCTAAATTACCAAAAGTCAAATAAATCGGTAAAAATTGGTAAAAATTGGTACAAATGTAAAAAAAAAAAAAAACTAAACTCCTGCTTTTATCCTTTACAATTGGACTGTGTCGTGTTGAAGTTCTGTTGATGTTTAAACACCAGTCACGGGAACAATCCGATCCCTTCCAAAGAGTCATCCACTTCTTCCTTCCCCGCGAATATTTGCCTCTAACCTCTTTCCCTCACCGTTCCCCAGCTTTTGAAAGCAGCTTCTCATCAGTATCGCGCTCATATATGGAGAGACATTGACGCCTTCCCCGCAACTGAACGAAGTCCTTCGCCTCTCCACTGCAGTACAGATCCCGAACCTGTTGCGGCATTTTTCTGTCAGCTTTGCGCCAATTTCATCCCCTCTTCAAACCACATTGGAAACCCTTCAATGTGTCAGATCACCGTACATCCGTCGCATCTCCAGTCGATTGTCCCCCGTTACACCCGTGACTCGACTCGCCGTGATCCCGGTCCGGCTTCCCCACCAGCTGTCGCAAACGTGCGATTATAGGAACCAAGGCCCGGAGAAACCTCCGACCTACAATCAGAGATTTGGTTAGATTCGAAGAAATACGAGGCACGATAATCGAACCGTGATTGCTACTTTTTGTGCACGTATCACAAGCTGGGCAGAATCTGGTGCACGTGGATCCGCTCGCCCGCCGAGATCGAAGCGTGCATGGTAGTCTTGGTATTGTCGCCACAACGATCTGTTTCTCTAGTTGAACGCAAAGACGACACGCGAAGTGATCTACGGGTGTTGAATTACCGACTTATCTACCCGTGGACGTGTCCATAGATCACCCGCTCTCGGGATACATGCCGAAATGAACGTGCAAGCCAAGAACGGCTCCCCGGTTGCCGCAGGAGACTTTAGTGGGGATCGTGAATCCGCCGATATCACGGAACACGAACAAATGGACCGAAAGCCCAAAACCAATGGTGATAGCAAGGCGGATCGCAAAGCGGCTAATGCCAAGGACCCCTCGCGACCGCGCCGGAAGAAGGCCCGGCGAGCTTGCTTTGCGTGCCAACGAGCTCACTTGACTTGCGGTATGATGATATCCTGATTTTCTTGCTTGGTAGGATATCTGGCTAATCTCTGGCGGCTCTAGGCGACGAAAGACCGTGTCAACGTTGCATCAAGCGCGGCCTTCAAGATGCGTGCCATGATGGTGTTCGCAAGAAGGCCAAATATCTTCATGATGCACCTGATGGAGCGTTGATGCCTTCTGGGGGTGCTAACAATCTCTACAATAACACGCTCCGCAATAATATGCCCATGTCTAGAAATGGTGCAAATGGAGTTTCCAGCAATCAACGAAACCAACAACACGGCCAACAATCAACAAGTTCTAGCAACAATAACTTCTACCCTACGCCTCAGACGCAGTCAGGATACCCGTACCAAGAATCTATGAGCCAAAGTCCATTCACGACACACTCACCTGTTTCACCCACTTTCAGTATGAAGCCTAATGGTCGGAATCCGAGCCTTTCTAGTGTGAATCAGCAACCCACTCCGAATACTGCCCTTTCTGGAGATACTAGCCAGTCTCAAAATCCTTTTGCGGGGCCATTTTTTGATCCCAGCGATCCAGCGCTCTTCAATTTCGACCTGTCGAGCATGAACTTCGAGAATAGATATGGTGCTCTTGAATTCGGCATGCTCGGTCACATGGCTACCGGTGCAGGCGACTCTCCGACTGATTCCGCAGGACAGCGAGGGTCGATCGGCCGCAGTGGGTCGGCCCAGTTCTCCACACCAGCTCCTGGGTTTGGAGAAAGCCCGGGAAATCAACCATTCATGTTCGGCGATCCTCTTCTAAATGAGTGGCCGTCCGGACCGGCCTCGGGCCAGCATGTGAACGTCGGCGGTGTGTATGGTCAGAACGGCATGCTCCCCGACCACATGAAAGCCAACGCGCCACATGCTTTTGCAATTGAAAGTGGACCAGCAAGCTTCACTAGCCCTGGCTCGGCCACAAGCCCCCACATTACAACGGCTACATTTGAAGACGGTCCATTCAATGTTGTTCCTACTCAGAACTCCAATAGCCTAGTGCAAAATGGACAACGCCAAGTGGCTTCGGCATCGATCCTGAAGCACCCGAATCTCCAATTCGGCTCTAAACGACGTCATCGCAACCCATCCTCGATTTATGAGAGTGTCAAGGAGCCATATGCCTACACAAGCGGCTTCCATAATCTCACTGCTTTCATTCAACGCCGCTTTTCGCCACAAAAGACTTTGCGGATCGCCAAGGCACTTGCGTCCATTCGACCCTCTTTTATCGCAACTACTAAAACCCTTAATCGCGATGATCTCATTTTCATGGAGAAATGCTTCCAGCGAACACTGTGGGAGTACGAAGACTTTATCAATGCATGTGGCACGCCGACCATCGTCTGCCGCCGTACCGGCGAGATCGCTGCCGTGGGCAAAGAGTTCAGCATCCTGACTGGATGGAAGAAGGATGTGCTCTTAGGAAAAGAAGCAAACCTCAACGTCAACACCGGTGAATCAGGCGTACAGTCTGGAACAACATCACGCGGTAGTTTCACGCCGCGCAGCTCGACGTTAGAGAATACCAGCGGACGCCCACAGCCGGTGTTCCTAGCTGAGCTCTTTGATGATGACAGCGTTGTGGAGTTCTATGAGGACTTCGCACGTCTAGCATTCGGTGATTCTCGTGGCAGTGTCATGACTCGGTGTAAGCTTCTCAAATACAAAACCAAGGAAGACATGGAAGTTGGACACTCCGATGATACCGGAAAGTGGAACAACCATCTTCGCAAGGGTGGAATTGCTGGCGAGGCTGGCATGAACCAACTTGGTTTCAAGGACGGAAAGGTGGATTGCGCGTACTGCTGGACAGTCAAACGCGATGTGTTCGATATCCCGATGCTCATTGTGATGAATGTGAGTTTTTTTTTCCATCCTGTCATCGACTAAAGTTGCCTTTTTCCTAACACCTTTTTCTCAGTTCTTGCCATGCATTTGATTTACTCGTCTTTTTGTGATGCAGTTATCTGCTTTTGTTTCAAACTAAACTTTCATACCCTCGACAAGGCATCCATACCACGCCTGTCTTCATTTCTTCCGCTGTTCTTCTACTACGGTACATATTTTTTTGGTTTGGGATTGTATGATTCCCTTTGATTTGATTTCGTTCTCACTCCTGGTCGGCGGGATCTGTCTTTCTGTCAACGTTTCTCGTATATACGTTCTGCTTGTTTGGATTTCGGACATTGCTTCCGGGCTTGTTGATATGCTTCCTTGCTCTATACTCTTCTTGCGGCGCTCAAAAGGGACAAAAAAAAAGATATCTCTGGGACGGGATTGTTACTGTATGCAGCATAATGCCATGATATTGAGTGGGGTCCATTTCGATTTCGTTGAGCCCCGAATCGTCCCGTTTTCCCGTAAATAAGCTTAATTTAGCCTCCACTTCGGTATGGGAGTTGATGCCTGGTGTCGTGGGTACTACGCCTGAGGCCGCAATATCTACAACTTCGATCTGCCAGTGTGGCTGTACCATACAATCATGTGATTTTGGTTCAAAATTGGTCTTGATACAGGGCTTCCCTGTCCAGAGATTGGTCTACTAGCTCCTACAGAATATGACGGTGATATAGTGGTGATATAACAAGGCAAGGGAAAAATCAATTGCGAAGGCTGGACACTTGTGTCTTCAAATAACGAAGAGCACAGTGGGGATATCGTTGCCAAGTACCTTGGAACAATTTGTACATATGTATACTGCAAAACAAAACATTAATGGCCTATAAAAGTTTTTTTTTGGCCATAACCTTCGAGGCCACGCCGAACGTGGGCATACATGTAGCCGAGGTTGAGATTGGGGAATGACAGCCCTTCATTTGCTCTGCGCTTGGCTCATCAATCCCTGGAGATATTGATCAACACGCTCCATTTGACAGCTCAGGAACGCACAGAATTCACTCTACCATTTTTGCTCAACTGGATTACACATCCAGGCGACCGGCTTATTTGCTTGACTAATGGGAAAAGAGCACACTCTATTTAAGTCCTCTTGGGTTTACTACTTGAACTCTACTGGAATAATTACATGTAGAAGACTTTTTCAAAGGCTATTGGTATAGTTTTTGGATACCGAAAGTAGTAACCAAGCAATTAGTTCCAAAACCATCCTTCAGGTGGCTTTTTCTTGGCCGATGGATGCATGTTACTGAAACACTGTATGAAATTTTTCAGGTCGAGATAGTACCAACCTTCGGACCCTGAAAATTCCACTGCAGGATAAGCTTAATTCAACCTACACATGGATTTGAGGGTCATGCCTGACGCATCAGGCGTCGAGGCACATAACGTGCTTATCGCGATAACCCCCACCACCGAGGTCGGGCTTCGCACCAAGTCGCACTCGACACCTACACCACGCATAACGATTGTTTGATCACACAATAATTACACCTCGAAGGAGACAAGACCAGCAGAAGTCTGACCCTATCACCATCACGCCTTTACCTTTCCTCACACGGCAGAATCCGCCATGCGCACCGACAAGCCGCGCGACCCGGTTGCCGGCCCTGACTCAGGACCGGAAACGCCTTACCCCGTGCGATTGTCGGGGCCAGTGATCAAAGGATTTGGTCGCGGGAGCAAAGATGTATGTTTCCAGACTAGAAATCCCATATTCGCTGCTGTAACCTCACAGCGCAACGGGCGGGATGGACTTGCAGCTGACTCACTTTATCACATGGCTGCAGCTAGGAATCCCTACCGCCAACATCCCCGCAGATGATCTGTCAGAGAAACACCCAGAGCTGACAACTGGCGTCTACTATGGCGTTGTCGCGCTCGACCCGAAGACATACCAACCATCAGAGGGCAAGGTCTCCACGGCGGTGGTACTGCCTGCAGTGCTGAGCATTGGATATAACCCTTTTTATAAAAACACCGTACGATCAGTGGTACGTTTTACAAGCCAAGCCAGAGTGTTTCCACTTTCCAGTCGCGGAATCCGCGCTGTCGGAAATGGACCAATGCATGTGCTCATTCGATTTAGGAAATTCATATTTTGCCCGCTCTTACAGAACCATCACCCACTGCGGCGGGACAAGAGGGTCATACCAAGTTTAACCGTTTGCCCGACTTCTATAAAACACAACTCAACCTGCTGATTTTGGGTTATATTCGTCCCGAGTTTGACTATGTCTCGTTGGAAGCACTGATTGAGGATATTCGGGTGGATTGTGAGGTTGCGCGGGAGAGTTTGCTGCGCGAGGCTTATAAGTGTTATCTGGTTGACACCGGTAAGGCCTCCGAGGAAGTCAGCGAGGCTCGCAGGTGGTTGGTGAGCTTTGATTAAGTGGGGCGAGATGACATGCCATTGGATTTGGAAGGGATGATCATCCTGCCCTACGGGGCCTCTTCTATAGGGCTGATCTTTTATTTACATACACAACATAGAGTTAGATGGATCTTTTGGTATGTAGCACATTGAAGTTTCCGTTATGTACAAATGTATATTTATGCATTGTTGCCCGAAAGAACACTTATCGTGTGATGTGACATCAACGACGTCACTCCAAGAAATCCTAAGCATTGGCATCCGCTCGGCACTCCCCTTTGTGTCTTGACATATGTAATACCAAGAAATCCCATTCCGGTCAGCCCGACAGGAGCTGATACTTCTAAATATAAACAGGGCTGAACATCTTCTCGCTTCTAGGATACACAGCTCTTTCAACCAAACCATAGCCAGACGAACATGGTCAACATATTTCAACTCTTCACGCGACATCGAGCCCGGAGCTCTCGCAGTACCCCATCGCCTGATGGAGATACCAATGCCCCCAATTTTGCGGCATCTCATCCACATGGAATACAACGCTCTATGAGCATGAGTTCCGGCAAGCGCAGCCAACGATATGAAGAGCCGTCTCCTCGACACCTCATCTTAATTTCCGATACTGCGGCCTTCGACACCCATGTTGTCCACCGCTTTCAAGCAGAAGGATTTGATGTAATTTACTTACCCTTTCTTGGATGCGGAGATGAAGAGAAAGACCGCAAAGCGCTAGAGCACGCGGTGCATGAAAAGGAGGATGAACTCGAGACTGGGGAGCGATATGCAATAGTCGGTACGTATTCTTCTTTAATCCTTCCCTCCTACTCATAAACCCAAGTAGACACCTTTCTTCTGCAAGTTAGACCATAAGTCAGCCCGATTCCTGTGTATATCTACTAATAATTTACACCAGCATATCACCGCCCTGCCTACCTTCTCTTGACTTCACACCACCAAATACACACCAAAACAAACCCGTTCCCTCGTCTGTGCGCCTTGATAGCGTATTATCCTATCCCTTCCACAGACCAGTACTCCTACAAACAGAAGGATGACTGCTCGCCGCCAGGCTGCTTAGACACGAGCGCTATCTTCGACCCTGCGCCCAAAACAACTTACCTCCCAATCCAAATCCATGTTCCTGGCTCACGCGTTCAGCCTTGTGCACTGTGGCCATGGATCAACCTCAGTCCCTCAGAAGGCGATGTCACCTACAAAAAGCGACATCGCTGCCATATCTATGCGTACCCGGGAGCTAGGGCTGGCTTTGCAGAGAGGGAAGTGCACGACGAGAAAGTAGGAGAGATAGATGAGAACTTGAGTGCGAATGATGAAGTGACATCCCAGCTAGCGTGGAGTCGCGCGCTGGGGTGTTTGCGACGCTCCTTCAATGTTGGCAGCCACTGGGCTGTTGTTGATATCGAGACCGTGTGGGAGGAGTATTGGGATCGGGTCCTGGGCGAGCTGGAGAGACGAAAACAGCATAAAAGCCGTAATATCGAGCCTGCGGTTGATATGTTGACGGGTCATGGTCATTACGGGGAACTTGGATGTCCTGCAGGGCAGGCATCTGTGGAGTGTGTTCCTACCGCTGCTGGAGGTGAGTTTTCATTTCCGCTTTCCAAAAATATGCTCTAGAACTTTACTGATACGGGTTCCATCAGGCTTTGATATCTCTACTCTACGAGAGTTCTTCGACCGTGCGTTCCTCTCCCATGGACCAACTAATCAAGATTTTCGCCTTTTGTCACGCACCGTGGGCACGGATCAGATCGTGGACGAGATTTTGTTTTCTTGTCGCCATACTGCCGAGATTCCATGGCTGTTACCTGGAGTTTCCCCGACGGATCGCGATATCAGGGTGGTCATAGTTGTGATAGCAAACTTCTGCGCAGGCCAGATCACACGCCAAAGTCTGTACTGGGATCAAGCGAGCGTGCTCGTACAGGCTGGACTGGTGGACCCGGCGCTTGTGCCGTCAGCACGGCCTGTTCAGAGTTGAGGGCTTCCCATTATTATGGGTTATTGTGCTTTCGGATGGTACCTAGTGCTAAAACCAACAATGACTATCATGACAATCTGCCATAATGAAACAACATCTATGCATGTTATCTGGGTTTATCTTGATATCTATGTAAGGTTCCACATCTACCTGTAAGTAAGGTAATGGAAACCGTACTAAGGCCATGGCCAACCGTGAAGCTATACGTATATCAGTGGAAACACATCTATATCACCTATATCTCGGATATTCCGAGGTCCAAAGGATAGATACGATGCGGAATAAGATATTTTTCGGGTGCTTGAAAGCATATGTGCATGCTTCCCTCCAATTCCATCACCATTCGTAGAGATGATCTCGAGGACTTCTTAGTTCCATGAAATAAGCGACAGGTTATTCTTGCAAGTTTGAGGTTCCGGTTATGCATCACTGGATCTGTTGTCAGATGAGCAGCGTTTGCCATGCCGGGTCTCCGTTCTATATCTATTACTTGGTATCACATCTTGCATTAAAATTGACCATCATGCGTACTCACCTTCTGAACACAACATGTAGTGCTGTCGGGAAACAAGGAAATGATAAGACGAGAAAGCATATTGTACGAGGATCTTCGAAGACAGATAGATCAACAAAAGGCTGTAGACAGGGAGATTTCCGCTGATATTGGATCTAGTCATGAAGTATACCGAGATATCAATATAGTACTGGGGAGCTTCCACCATGACTCTACTTGGACTGTCCCTTCTGTCACTTGCAGTGCGAGATTTGTCGCCATCTGCCTGATTGAGAACCAGAGAAATTTGAAACAACCAACGGAGCAGAACGAGAAGGCATCATTGAGCCAGGCCAACGTTGATTTCAAGGATGATTCCAATTTGATCCACGGACCTTGAATCAATAAACGAGGTAAAAAATTGATTCCAATGATAAAGCAAATATGTACATAATACAGCGCGAAGTCAAATCATTTGGTCTTGATATGTTTGAGCTTCTTGGGTTCGTGAACAAAGTTGTTAGCATAGGACTTGGGCACGAAACGGCGCTCATTTGGCTCCTGAACAAAGTATTCGTAGCCCTGCTTCTGCGCAAAAGAAATTGCGTCTTCCTTCGACTTGAACTTCAGGTTGGTTCCCTGCATGCTATCGGCAGATGACTGCCAGCCCATGAGTGAGTTCTCCCAACGGTGACCCCGCTGCAGAATATCCCAGTCCATGCGCCAGTGGTGCTGGTGCCAGGTACCGGATTGTGTTGCAGCCTTGGTAGGGCGGTAGATACTATAGGAGCCATGGGTTAGTGCGGGAACTAGGCGATAGAGCTCAAAATTTGTATAGCGTACCGGACAGTGCGGGCCTGGAGATCGGTAGGAGCTCCGGAGAGAACAGCGGCGGGAAGAGTGTTGCCGGGCTCGCTGCCATCCATCACGCGCTTAGGGACCGGGGAGAATTGCCTTGATTGTGCCCGAAGGGTTAGCAGAAACATCACGGAACCAGAAGGGTATGTCGTACGAAGTGCCGTGGTCAATGGTGGCCTCGTAATCGGGCTGGTGACGGGCCATAGCCTCGGAGGGAGTCTCCTCGGAGATCAGAGAGCTGCCCTTGGGAGGAGTGGTGGGAGCATCAGAGGTGCTGGTCTTCACAGAGGGAACGCCCTTGGGGGCATTGGAAGAGACGAAACGGGCATTGACAGGTGCAGCGAGTCTGCTGACCCGAAGGCTAGCAGCACCCCCAATTCTGAACAGCGACATTGTGTCTTGTGGGATGCGGGGAATGGTCGTTGTCAGTGAAGACTCCCTTCAAGTGTGGTTTGGTTGCGAATTGCAGGCAGGTCACGACACCACCGAATCGGGTTTAGCCGGGCTTGGCAAGCCGAACACCCGCAGGGCTCGGTTTGTTCCTCCTTCCTCCTCCATCAGCTTTCTTTGGTTCACTTGCGCTGCGAATCAACGTAAGTCGACATCTCTACCACCCTGTTCAGGCTCATTGAGAGGCGCTCTTTTCTTTGCGACCAATTTCTGACTCCTTCCAGCCTAGACAAGATGAGCTACATTGCCCGCCGAGGTCTCTCGACCTTGATTCCCCCCAAGGTAAGACCCCCTCGCAATCTCGACTATTCGGAGTCATTTACCTTCGCAAATGATGCTAACTGCTTTTTATAGGTCGCCTCCCCTAACGTGAGTTACCCACGCGCTTTACTCTGCGACTCCGTGCACCCCTTCCACACCCGTCCCGCTCCGAAGTTGTTTTTCGTGACGCCAGCAATTTGATTCTAAAGACGCCTTTCTATCGCCTCCAAACTGACATTTTTCTATCAAGGCCATCGGTGCCGCCCAGGATGCCGCCCGCATGGAGCGTGTTGTGACCTTCTACGCTGGTCTTCCCCGTGGCCCTGCTGCCGCTGTCAAGCCCACCGGCCTCATCGGTCGCTACCAGGCCCGCTACTTCAGCGGCAAGAACGCCTCTGGTGCTCGTATGTATCCACCGCTATCACTTTACATTGGCCAAAGTACTGATTGATGCAGCCCTTGTCCACGCCATTGCCGGTATCCTGATCCTCGGCTACAGCATGGAGTACTACTTCCACCTGCGTATGTCCTTTTAACCCCCTCTGCTACTTCTTAACCCTCCAGACATGACTGACTTTGCTTCTTTTACAGGTCACCACAAAAACCACCCCCACTAAACTTTTCCTTCTCATTCAGTGGGTAGAGGGTTGATGTATATACTGAGTTCTCTACCCCGGTGCAAGGGAAACCTGTGGTTTTAGCGAGAATTTAGAATCTCACTGTGTTTCAATATTCATCTCATGTTGTTCGTCATCTTGCCGTAGGCCCGATAGTCATAGTAAACCCGGTACCTTGGTGAACCTTAAGTGACAGGCTGTTTCCATGGTCTTTTATGGCTGCAACTTCATTGCAGACTGCTCTAAAGTATTACTATCAAATTTCTAACAGAATATTCACCACTTCTCCTCAGTCTTGAAATCAAACCCAGGGCTTTGAGAGAGCTCAAACAAGGTGGGTGTCTATATGTGGGCAGACCTCACAAGTTTCGTCCGGGCCACGCTAAACCGAAAACAGCGACCCTCAGCTTCAACCCGAGTTGACTCTTGAATCTTGTATCATCCTCCCTATCTTTGTATCATCAACCGTCCTTACGCAGAATCTCCCTCTCTTTACCCTTCTCCCTTTTTTGGGACCTCTTGGGCTGCGGAATACCCCAAGACATACGCGCCTACCGATTCCGCGATCGTGCTCTCCACATCGGGCCCAACTTGACACGCCGGACTTTCATCAGCTTTCAAGAGTGTCGACCCTATCTCTGGTTGTGATACCCCATATATTCAGGGTGCAACCAGTTAAGGAATCAGTGCAGCTGTGGCGATCCTTGATACTTGACGATAGGTATGTATCTGGGAATCTGGCATGTTCGATCTGCGGCTGCCTGTTGTCACCCCGGATCTCTCTCCCCACCGCCAGGACACTTCGCTTACATGGTCGCAACTCTCGTACGAAACAGAATCGAATATTGTTATGGCAGAGCAGAGCAGCCGCGATGTGGTAGATCAGACCCTGTCGGGCGGCGAGCCTTCGCCTTCCGACGTTCCTGCGAGCACCAACGACAACACATCTGCTGGAGGGGACGCAGGGAAGACTGAACATATCGCAATGAACACCACATCAACCAACTCGAATTCGAATGATCGGCAGAACCATGACACAGTAAAACCACTTGATTCACATGGAGAAGGTGGTGGAGACAAGAATGCCGGGGGCTCAACGACGGTGAGCATGATCTCTAGATGCGCCCTGGATCATCAGCTAATATGGGCGAAGAATACTTCTAAACAAGGTGCCGGAATCGTTGCGACCAGGGTTCTCGAACTTAATGGATTAGCTTCAGGATCGGACGGTGGCGGAGACGATACTACATCACAAGGTGGTTCGGAGTCGGATGCAAGCCGTTCAGAGGGCAAGAGCCAGGCGCGTAGTACCTCGGTCAAGAAGCCCTCAGGCTTCAAGCCCGTTTCATTTGCCAAATTCTCAGTGAATAAGGTACCGGGAGCTCCAACACCACCCAAAGCTCCGGAGAAAGGTATTTTCTCCCCAGACATCTCTCAGAGCTGATTCTAACTCGCACAGTACCATCGACGTCTACAACTCCACTTGGTACCCCACAGCCCAGCTCACGGCCGCGCTTGGTTGCAAAGACGACACTCGGCATGCGCGACTCGTTTTCTAAAACTGGTGCTGCCGGAGGAAAGCCTGGTGGCTCAGGGCCTGATCCGAATCAGGTTTGGAACAAAAATCGACGTATGTATAAGTCAGGAGGTGCAGTCGAACCGCATAAACTGATTTTGATATCTATGCAGCTGTTGCGCCCCCACCGCCAAAGCATTTGACCGATGAAGAGTTGAAACAACAATATGGAATTCATATGACCTCTCGCATCCAAGAAGACGGAGCCGTTAGCTCTGAGGCAAAGTGGGCGGATATTGATGACGATGAAGATGACTGGGCCCCGGAGACAATTGAATGGACAGATGGAACCAAGGTCAACCTCACTCAACCACATAATGATCCTCCTCCAGCTCCTAGTCACCAGGAACCCAAAGAAATGCCGCCTCTGGAACCAAAACCCCCGAAGGAGACTCCTAAGATTGCACCAAAACCGACACCATCAATGGGGCCTAATGCTCTTGTATTCAAGGTTGGATTAGGGGCTGAACGGCAAGCAAGAACCGCCAGTGCTTCGTCCAAAGGTACAAATGACAAAGTTCCATCCAGCTCCACAAGCCCAGCGCCACCATCAAAGTCTCCTTGGGCCACCCTGCCTCCTGTTGAAAGAGTATCTCCAATCAACGCGCCGGTGCAACCGCACCAGCAGCGCATGGCCCCAAGATACCACCAGAGAGATGATGCCCATCATGCACCAATGCCAGTACCACCCAAAGAGATTGCAGCGGACGATTTCAACCGTGCATGGAAGGAAACACATTCGGATTTACCAAGAGAGCTGTTCAATCCTCGTTCTGCCCAATATGAGCCAGTGGCAGAGACCAGAAGAGCATCTTGGCGTCATGATCAACACCATCGCGCCCCTGCGGTCCTGCAGAGGCCAAACGATCACCCAAGTGGGCCGGCAGAGCCATCTGCTGCATTCCAAACGCACAGGTCGAGCCATCAAGACGGCATGGGTTGGGGAAATCGTCGTCGCACATCATCTAATGTGAGTGGGGGAAGTGGTGGATTTGCCCGTAGGATGTCAATTGGACGATTTGATGGCCCTCCGAGATTCAATGATGCTCGGAGAGGCTCTCAAGTGAATGGTGATCCAGCTGAAGCGCACCATGGTAAAGATGAAATCCCTCTTTCTGGACCAAACGGCGCACATCCTGCTGTTGATGTAGGCATGTCTCCTAGGGAGACACAGCCGCCAGTACCTCAAGCTTTGCAGGAGCCTTTGGAGGATCCTGTTGCTATGCAAGAGCGTATTATGAAGGAGAAGCGTCTAGAGGCGAGACAACGAAGGATCGAGGAGGAGGAGAGAGAAGAAGCGGCTAAAAAGGAGAGGATTAGGCAACGCCTTGCGGCGATGGGTCCTGCACCTGAGAAGAAAACACACGAAACTCGCAAACCTGCCCCTCCTCAACCTCAATCTCAACCTTCACATCTACCCCATCATCCTCCCCAAACTCCTTCTCAACTTCCTCATCAACCGATTCCTTCTATTTCTTCACCTCCCAAACCTCCTATTCCAGAACCTACTGGCGAACCGAAAGAGTGGGGTTTGATCAAGGTACATCATCCAGATACTGTGAAGAAATTCACAGATGCACATGATCGGGCATCTGAAAACAAACATTTCAACCGGCGTGTCTCTTCACCCCACCAAGATTCGCAGCGTGACGCTTCACTTGCATCTGCCATTCACTTTAAGGCTGAACCAACCTCACCTGTCCAGAGCAAATCAGATCCAAAACTGGATGAGAAGCACGGCCCTCAGTGGCAGGGAAATTTGAATGTCTCCGCCTCGCCGTGGTCTCATACCAGCATCGCTACGACTTCTCAGCCTGTCAAGAACCCTTGGAAACCGTTTGGCCCTGACCACACTCCCACTCTCGGTAACGGCATATTTGACCAACCTCTTGGTGGCTTCTCGTCACATGAACATTCGCTACGTCAACTGGGTCTAGATCAACCAACGATGCCTGTTCCTCCCAAGTTTTCTGCTCCTCAGGAGCCAACTGGCCCTCTGCCGCCCTCTGAGGCACGTCACCCCTCATTTGGCCATCTGAACCCAATTGGTCACCCCAGCCCGATCGGATCGCGCAACACCCAAGACAAACCCGCTGTCCAGAACTGGCAAAGCTTTACCACGCTTGCTCACAAGAATGAATCCGAGGCTCGTGCGAAGTTCCTTGAGAAGATCAGCGAGAGGCGCAATCAGCCACCTCCCAAGGTGGAATTCAATACAACTTGGACAGAGATAAACGTTGATGAGAACGGCCACCGACGCAAGGTCAAGGTCCAACAACAGGTTGTCAACAATGATGAGGAGATTGCCAATTCGATTGCCAAACAGCAACCGAATCCACTTACCACCCTTGATACTCCTGTGGGTGGTCTTCCCGTGAATGACATTGGAGTTCGCCCATCCGGCAGTATTCCTGCTCGCAGCTCCAGATTCTTCCCGTCGGCGTCTGAACAGACCAAGCGTCAAGTCGAGAAAGAGCGAAACAGCCCTTCACCACCTCCCCCGGAAGAGGTGTCAAGTCACCCTGTTTATTCAGGAATTCACGATCGACCCAATGTCCAGTTGCCAGTCCCTAAACCTATTGTGAAGCTCCCACCCAAAGTCGTTCGTGCCCCCGTGGCTCCGCCAACATTTGCATCGATGGCCGCCGCGCCCCCACGAAATGCCGGACCTCCTCCTTCGACTGCCCAATCGTGGCAGGATAAGATCAACTGCCTCTTTGGCAAGACCACTCCTGTCGAGAAAAAGAATGTTTTGGCCGTGACATCTGCCACCAAAGAACCCTTGCCTGTTCATACAGCTCCAGTCTCCGTATCTTTCCCCCATACCAAGACTGGTGCCCAGACTGGCGATGGTGACCTCGCTGTTCGGCAAGTCACTGAACAGGATGAAATGTTTGAAGACCGCGAACCCGGTTCTTTACCTGCCGTCCGTGTACCAAATATGGCACCTCAAAATTCTTGGAGCGCAGCTCGTCCCTCGGAGAGAGAAAGGGCCCGTGGCAAGAATGTGAAGGCAGTGCTATCACAGAGCATGCAGCCCTTCCTGGTTGGGTATAACGACCGTGACAGCCATGGCAATATCCGCGCTTCGGTCTTCCTCCCCGGCGGAGATGAGCCCAAAGTTGTTCTCATTCAACGTAAGGTCGGTGCTGGTCCGCCTCGAGGCCGCAACACAAATAACAATAACAACGCCAAACCCCGCAAGACAAACAGCAACAAGTCCGGCGAAACCTCTGGTGGTGGCTTCAAAAAGCCTGCCTTCAATAAATCCGCCTCGCGACAGCAGCCACGCTCACTGTCAAGCTGGTAAGAAGTTTCGGTCTTGCAGGCATACGTTTCATATTCAGCGCTTTCGGTATCTTCTTTCTCTGTCATCCGTTCTCTCTGCCTGGGTGCGAGAACTTTGGAATGTTCTCGCCAGGTCTTGATCCATATCCCATTGCCATCGTCTACTTTTGCTCCAGAGTGAGGCCCTCGATTCAACCACTCTCTCTACCCCTACACGCATTTGCGTTTCTCATGTACTTGTTATCTTCGTTTTTTCTCGATCTTTCCGTCTTTGTCCTCCTTTCTTCAGGACTGCGGCTTTTGCTGGCTTTTGATGTGTGGATGACTATCGTCTACTAATCCAATGTCCTGCGTGCGTGACTATTGCCCTCAATTGTGGTTGCATACTAGTTCCGACCTGGTATTGCCACGTTGCAATCTTGCTGCCGAGTATTTAACTCGCTCCATACAGATAGTCATTCGCCCTGAACTGTGGTTGCATGCTAGTTCTGACCTAGCAGTACCACGCCGCCCTCTTGTTGCCGAGTATCCAGCTCGTTCTACACGGATATTCACGAAATGAATCCCATTTTTACACATGTCATGTAATTTTCTCAGTATAAGCATCATCTTCAGCTTCTAGGGTAGGGGGAAGTTACCTGGTTGTTACTGTCGACTTTTTCCGGTGTAGCTTGGTCGACAACACGACCACGCGTACTACTGCAGCTCTATGAGGCATCGTATGACTTCCCACCAGATCCAACTAGTAATTGAGATAGGTTTTGTTATATCCAGCGTTGTTTTTTTGGTTGTGCGTCAAAATCTCAGGTGTCTCAATCTGGGGGCTTTTATATGGCTACTGATGCAGGATATATTACAGACAGGAAAATGAACTACTTGCAGAACCTCTTTTTGCTTTTCACACAAGACCAAAAGGGTAAACCAAAAGCATCAGACGCAAAAGGAACAAGTTAAATTGAGGTTGTAAATCAAGATCTGTCGTCAACCTCCCAATGTGAATCCATTTCATAGATCTGATTGATAGCGATAAGCCTGACCGCCCAACTGATAAACAAAAGATCCATTGAACTTCAATTCCCTTTCTTCCAAACTTCCAATCATGAGTGACCCTTCAGACACCCAAAAGCTAGCCCCAGAGGCACTGATCTCCAAATTCCAAGTGACCAAGCTCCTCAAACAAGGTACCCAACACCCCCAACCCTCACCCCACCCAAGCTAACCCCCACCAGACCAAAATGGCCGCCGCATCGCCCTCCTAGGCACAATCGACTCCTCACAAGGCATCCTCATAGCCGAACGAGCCGCCTTCGCCACCGAATCCCTCGCAGTGCTCCAAGCCTTCCACGCCACAATCTCCCGGGTGAACAACCTCGGCGACAACGACATTTACCGATGGTACCTCGCATCATCCAGCGGCAAGCCCGATCCCACGCCCGCCGAAGCCGCCCTCAACCCCCAGCAAGACCTCAAGCTCAATCTCATCTGGCCCTGCACAGCCCAGCATATCAAAAAGTACTCAGACCAGCAGCTGCGCATGGTAACCGAGACTGCGCAGATCTACCGCGATCATGTCCGGCCGTACATGCAGGCGAAGCGCGAGGAAGGACGACTGAACTGGGTATTTAATATCCTGGAAGGCCGGACGGAGCAAGAAGACGTCATTATGCGAGATGAGGGCCACGGGCCGGAGGATGCGTTTTTGATGTTACCGGATTTGAACTGGGATCGGAAGAGTATGGGCTCGCTGCATTTGTTGGCGTTGGTGCATCGGAGGGATATTTGGAGTTTGAGGGATTTGAAGAAGAGTTTTGTGCCTTGGTTGAAGTATTTAAGGCAGAGGGTGCTGGAGGCGACTGTTTCTATGTATCCTGGCTTAGAGCAGGATCAGTTGAAGCTTTATGTTCATTGTGAGTGATTTGGGATGTGGTTGGATTATTATTATTATTATTTTTTTGGATTGTTTTACTGACTGTTTAGATCAACCGACTTATTACCATTTCCATATTCACGTTGTGAATGTCATGCTTGAGGCTGGTGCAACGCAGGCAACGGGGAAAGCGTTTGGTTTGGAGAACTTGATCTCGCAGCTTGAGACTATGACAGGAGATGGAGATCCTAGTATGGCTGATGTCGATCTGACATACTTCCTGGGTGAGGCGAATGAGTTGTGGACGGAGATCTTTGAGCCGTTGAAGCAAGGAAAGAAACCTGGTCAATAAGATCGAGAGCATCCATGGTATAGATATTGACTTGAAGCTTTAATGACGGCATGAATCAAGAGAAAGACCATTGCTAGTAGTCTTGGCTGCATTGTCTCTACAAGGGCCTGGTTTTGGCTACAGGGGTGCTATAAACAGCATGATGTTATACAATCACGGCAGTTATGAAGTAATACTGAAGAAAATATCAATTTTGAACTTTTTTTGGTCATATCTATACGTTGATCAAATTATACATGTTCCATTGCGATCCTACGCTCAGCGTCATGCGTATCCGTTGTGGTCTGCGTGACCTCGAATGTGCGATGGATGCCCAGTCCCATATCCCCATGCAAACGAGGCGAATGCCGATCGATGGTTAACCTCTCCTCGCTACTAGTCGGACTTGACGCTATAGTGTACATGTCATTAGGGTCCCTCTGACTTTTGATGGTCGTGACGGTGACGGCCAATTTGTCTGGTCTTAGCCGAGACTGCGCGCTTTCGTCTAGCGAGCCTAATGGAAACGGACCGCCCAGCTGGCGTGAGGCAGACCGTGATGGTTTTCCGGGGAAACCGGAGGAATATTCTTTGTCGGTGTGAGTGCCCATTATAACGCGAAGAAGCGGGCGAAGAGTTGCAAGACTGCCAGCTGTAATCCCAAGACCAGCTTCGACATTGGACCAGATGGCGATTTGGAAAGTTGCGTCTGTAGGGAATATTAGTGCCTTGTTTGGGGCCTGGATTTTCCTGAGGGAGTATAACATACAGAGGAAGTCGGGGTCACCGAAGGTATAGACGAATGGAACTCGGACGATAACCGCCGACGAAGCACTAGAGAATGGAGTCAGCCACTTGGAACTCCATGAGGAAGGTAGAAGTTGACAACTTACATGCAAGCCATACTCAAAATGCCCATGACGGCGATCTTGGTTTGCCGCTTCATGTGCAGATCCCACACGAGGAAGATCGGCAAGATACCGACGGTGAAATCACACAATGCCGCAAATGCACTATACACGTAGGTCATGCTGATGATGATGTCCATATTGATACAGTGGCCGTGAACGGAGCCGTCCATGGCTAACCGAGTCCAGAAGTAAGACAATGGCTGGCATTGTAAAAGCATGAGAAACATGAAGACCAAGCCTGCAATTATAGTCAAAGCCATGACAATATAAAGGATCCAGAGGTGGATGCGCTGGATAGTGATGCGCATTAAGAAGATGCAGACGGAGATCTTGCACCCGACCGAGGCAAAGCAATAGGCGATCTCGCAGAGCCACCAGTATCTCATGGCAGTGACCCGTGCATCAGGCTCAAGATGTTCAAGCATATAGCCCGTGCCATATATTGAGCCTCCGATCATGGTGCCGCAGAACATGGCATAGCACAACTGAAATAGCGTTAGAATCCTGTAACATCTCCACAAAATAAGTCTACGGAAAGGATCGAAGGATCAATCCTTCGCATCAGATCGCTCACTTACCATTGCCATCACCATGGTTCCATCATCCCACCCAAATCCCTTGACGATCCACCCGCGCACGTAGATGCGCAACATCACTGCTATAGCAGCGATAGGCAGGAACGTCGCCGCGACGGTTTGCACCGCCGTTTTTCTTTGATGTTCATCGGTCATGCTATTAGTACATTGATGTAGATGGCTGTCATGTCTTGCAGGATACAAATGTGGGCGAAGGATTCTAAATAAGAACGGACCCCCTTTGTCAGGGCTTGCAAAAAGTCTATAAAACACAGGGGAACAGAAGAGGACTAGAACATTTTAGCCTTGGCGATTCCCAAAGGCATTTTTAGTCGACCGGACAATGCAACGCTAAGCCAAGCACGAGAAGATCGACAAGACGGCTCAGTCTTCTAAATGGGTAAATGTGCTATTGAGCCGCATTTGTAAGTCAACAGACTCGAAGAAACAGTGCGCATAACGTCCTCTGTTTGGGAGTTTCAGTTCAACTTGATCTTCGACAATCCTTGTCTATCCGAGGGTGTCTGCCGATGTGACAGGTGTCGCGTGAGAAGCGTGGAGTAGAACCAAGAAACTCTCTTTTCGTTTTTTTCTTGATGGACTCGTCAGGGTTTCCACGTTAGTCAGTTCTCGGCAGGGGGTTGCGAGAGCTAGTCCACGCCGTTGGGCCTAGCTCCGTTTGAACCGCGCCGGTGCCCACTTTGTCATGAAGCCCGAAATTGGCACTGGGTCCGCGGAAATCAACGTGTCCATCACTGCCGGTTGAATGGGGCAGTCCGTATTTTCGGAGACACAGCCTAGTGTTTTGAGCAGGCAGAGCGGCGATCACGGACATGGCGCACACTAGCTTGTCTGAGGCCACAATGCTTTGTTGCTGTTCCCTGATTTGGCCCGTTATGATTCGTCTCTGGCGGGCGGGTTCACCTCGGTGATTAAACACATCTCCTTTTTTCTCCCCGTAGGACTGACGATCTTGAAGCAAATAGATTGAATACGATGTAATCTGTACTTTGGACGTCGATCTCAGTCGATATACTCCGTACTCCGTATTCCGGGAAAAAAAAGTACCGGCAGGAATAGACTCGAACGTTGATGCTAAATCTATTTTGGTCCTGCCAAAGGGTGCAAACATGTTTGCATTGAATATTGGCCTTAGATATTGGCCTGGTTTATCAGGCTGCAAGGCCAACATTCTAGAACATGTCACATCGTACGGAGTATACGGAGTACAACAGTACCTATAACCTTGGAACTATAGCTAAGACCTTTTCACAATGGCTTTTTCCCTCTTTGTTTCCATAGTTATCTATCTAAAACACATCTGTAATCCAAGTTCACCAAATCCGCTAAAGAGCCCCTAATCTCAACGAACTGCCGTGAATCCGCAGTTAATTTGTATCGAACGCCACGATTCAAAAAAAAAACGTGGGAGCTTCGATGTGCCGTTCGCCGACCCCGCAATCCACACCTAAATCCTTCCACCTTCATATCCCAGAACCACAGCAATATAACCCCCAAATTGCAAGGCAAACTATGGCCGACATCGACGTCCCAACCACCCAAAAGGCCTTCGTGCCTCTAGGTATGCCCCGCACCTCCCCCTCCAAAATCCAACTCCAACTAACAAAACAGAAAACAACCCCGAAGTAATGTCCCACCTAGTCCACCAACTAGGTCTCCCCCCAACCCTCGGCTTCACCGACGTATTCTCAATCGACGAGCCAGACCTCCTAGCCTTCGTCCCCCGCCCCTCCCACGCCCTCCTCCTCGTCTTCCCCGTCTCCCAAACCTATGAAGCCTCCCGCGAAGCCGAAGACGCCACCAAGCCCGCCTACACCGGGTCCGGGCCCGGTGAGCCGGTGATGTGGTTTAAGCAGACGATCCGGAATGCATGCGGGCTGATCGGCCTGCTGCACGCGGTGTCGAATGGCGAGTCGCGGAACCACGTCATCGCGGGGTCGGATTTGGATGTCTTGCTTCGGGATGCGGAGGCGCTGGAGCCGGGTAAGCGGGCAGATCTACTGTATGATAGTAAGGCTTTGGAGAGTGCGCATGCGGATGCGGCGAAGTTGGGGGATACGGCGGCGCCGCAGGCGGAGGATAATGTGGATTTGCATTTTGTGGCGTTTGTGCGGGGGCTTGATGGGACGCTTTGGGAGTTGGATGGGAGGAGGAAGGGGCCTTTGGCTAGAGGGGTTTTGAAGGAGGGGGAGGATGCGCTGAGTGAGGCTGCGTTGGAGCTTGGGGTGAGGAGGTTCTTGAAGATGGAGGCTCAGGGTGGGAATCCGGATTTGCGGTTTAGTCTTGTGAGTCTGGGGCCTTTGTTTGATTGAGCTGGGCCTGGATTTATGTTCTATGGGGCTTCTCTGTGGCGATCTGGATCTGGTATTCGGATAGATATGTTTCTAGATGCCTTGAGGGCATGCCAACACGAGCATTGTTATTAGCTTCGTGTTTGATAGATAGCTGCAGTTGAAGTCTTTTGACTTCCTAGGGATATAATCTATATGTGGTGTCCGGGCTTTATAGGACATCCATGCCATACACATTGCAACACCCAAATCAATTTCCAAAACCAGCGTTGGATACTACTTCCTCGCAGGCTCCGTGATCTCGGTGGTAGAAGATATGACAGAAGCCGTAGTCGTAGTAGCCGTTTTTTCTTGAGTTTCCTCGCTGGCAGTCAATTCCTCCTTGTCTGGGGTCGAATTTCCCTGCTTACCGATGGTCAAGAAGGGAACCATAACCAGAGAAAGCCCTGCTGTTGCTGCCGCGAACCAATAAACCGAAAGATAAGGCTGGATTGGAGGCGAGGAAGCGGTCATCCGGTGGACAATAGAACTCTGGACTGAAGTTGCAATGCCAACTCCCAGATTGTTGCACAGCTTGTTGACGGTGTTGAAGATGCCACCCGCAATGGATTGTTCAGATGGTGGGAGGGTGGACATCACATACATCTAGATGAGGTTAGTCAATATCCAATAGAATGCCGTGCAGGAGAGGCAAGGATCACATTTGTGACATTGAAGTGGATATCAGCACCAACAACGACAAGTATAAGCGCCGGGAAAATAAATGCCCAGTAAATAGCATCCTCCGTCATGAAGCTCAGAATGAGGAAGGCAGCCGTGTAGGCCAGTGCTCCAATGCCAGTTAGTATTTTGTTGCTTATACGGTGCAGGACCAGGCCGCAGATCACGTTGACTATCACTCCACCAATAACCATCGGGAGCAACCTAGCAGTGATCTCAAGGGCACTCAGATGCTTCACTCGTTGCAGGTAGAGGGCGAGGTAGAAGCTGACAGAAGAAAAGCCCATGAAGCCGAGACAGAAGATTGCCATGAGCTGAGTAGACATTAGCTTCGATTTATATTCTGGGGCGTGAGATACTTACTAGTGAGAAATTACGATCCCGCCAGACCCAAAGAGGCATCAAAGGGTATTTGGCAATAGACTGCCAATACAAGAATGCAACGAGAACAAAGAATCCCACGATGAATAGCGCAAGAACATAGCCGGTTTTCCAACCATTCGGTGCATCTCCTGCTAACCTATACCAGAAATGTCAGCAGAGCTCACAACACTCTCTAGAGGGATACACACGAAAGTGAACTAGAAAATAGCGCAAACCCAACAATGATCAATACCGTGCCTAGTAGATCGAATTTTTTCAGGGTTTGCAAGCTGATCGGCGCTCTCGCAAATCCATCGGCCGGCACAGTCCACACTGTCAGAACAGTGAAGATAGCGTAGATGACCGAAAGAGCCCAGAAAGAAGCGCGCCAGCTATACAGATGAGCTGCGATACCAGAAATAATCATGCCACCGACGAAACCCAGCGGGTTCCCAGCGCTAAAGCAAGCAAAAGCAAGATTCTTGCGCTTAGAAGGCTTTTCATAAGTTGCGCCCAATGCCCCGACAGCGGGCGGAACGACGGCCGCAGCGAACAAACCGATGATTCCCGAGAAGACATCCATGTAGATGGCATTGTTTGCAAACCCGGCAATTAGCAGTGAGCAGGTGTACCCAGCCATACCGATGATGAAAAGCACTTTGCGTCCAAACATGTCGGCGAGCTTTCCGAAGGTGAGCAGGAAAGCGCCACTAGTGAGACTATTGGAGTAGAGTGCATGGTTAGTGATATGTAGATACCTAGAAAGAGTGTGCCAGGTCGTAACAACAAGTTTTTCAGCGTATATAAAGCCGGGGAAAACTCTAACCCCAGAGAAAAATGCGGGGGAGAGGATAGGAAAAGTGAACTCACGATGCACCAGCGTTGATCCAAGTAATCTCCGCCGAATTCATCTTTAAATCGGTGCCAATTGAAGCAGTGACTCCAACAATACAGCCCTGAAAGAACGATTGCTGGCCAATGGCCATGGTGGCCGTCAGGACAAACATGACCTCTTGAAATGTACTGCTGAAGCATTTCGGGCGCTGGCCGACGCTTTCGGGGTTGACCCCAGAACCATCTTTTTCTTGATCGTTGGCCATGGTATCCAACTGGTCACCAGTGGTCACAAAATGGCGCGCGAGCTTCAACGGGGAATTTAACCGGATGTCGCGATGAGGCTGAATTGGTTCGGCGGGTTTAGGGGGTTACACGGGTTGCGCTTTTTTTTAAGCGAGAGATCGCTCTTCCTCTCCGGCTTTATATGAGGTATACCTCCAAAGTAGGTCACCCAAGCCATCTTATCGAAAGTGTCACCGCAATGTCGCAATGCGAACTAAATTGTTTTTTTGTCAGCGCGGAACGCCTCCAGGTCTCCAGGGTCGAGGCGTTCCGCGCTGCTTAACGCCGATTGGGGGCCGGAGTTACCTAGATAGGTTGACTTCTGTGACTGGATGGTGTAAGCAAACCGATTCTACTGCAAATATAAATATAACCATTGTGCCGCCTGATCCAAATGTCCAATTCCCTGGAAATTGGGTTTCAATTTTCAAGAACCCAGCACTCACGGGCATTGAACCTGAGAACCTCGTTCCCAACAGCCCACCAACCAGCAGTCAAGTTGCGCGCAAAAACCTCAATCGCAGAATACGACTGGGTGTGACCAGAGGTGAAAAACACTTCCTCAAAAATCGCTTTCAGGTTCGGTTTGCGAGAATGAAGGTCTGGAACGGCGGCGATAACCCGTCGCGTCGTAATGGCTTCACTCATACGTGTCAGGTCCGTCTGAAGCAGGGGTGATTCGTCATCTCGTTCAACGTGATGACCGTTCTTGCAGCCGATAACAAGGATCTCGTATGGCTTTCGCCAGAGCCCGTCCAATGCGGAGATCGGTCGTCCATCCCACGTACTCTTGACCCAGATCCATTCTTCGCGAACGCAGAATCCAGCGCCGTGCAAGGCTTCGTATGCAGCTCGACGGGACTTTTCAGCATTGGTGATCCATATTGCAGCTATTGATTGCTCGCTTTGGGGCTGGGTTTTGGACGGGCTCTCCGATGGGTTTAGCCCCTGTTTTGTGCCAGGGCGGTGCGAGTGTACGCGGAGTATGTCTCGTAATCCTTTGGTCAGCACATCCATCTCAGTATAATGATGTGTCACGTAGTGCCCGCTGCGCCGCACAGATCGATTTGGCCAGGGCGGGTCCATGAGGATAAGATTGAATGTCTGGTGCTGAGAAAGCCCAGGAATGGGATAACAGTTGGGTGTAGATGAATGGCCGGTTTCAGTTTGAAACAGAGGCAATGTACAAAGCACAAAGCTCGACTCGGGCGGAACCATATATTCATGCGAAGAAACCCCCGTTTCATCATTGGCGTAGGGCTCAATCTTGACGATTGCGGCTTCCGATGATGGATTCTTGACAATTCCAAGATCTGATAATGACTCAAATACATTTGCTGAGGTGGTAGATAGAATCGTTGGTGGCTCATCTCGTGTTAAAATATGGCCATCAAGCGCAGACTGTGAAAACGTATCATCAGTTCCCATCCGGCGCTTCCGCAGGGGTTGATTCTGTCCATTGTGATGAACATCTTCGCCAGGTATAATTCGTGTGAAACACCACCGGCGAGCAGGAGAAAATCCAGACCTGATGGTCTGCAGGGAATCTCTCAAGAGTGGCAGTATCAGTTCAGAGTGATATCGCCTCTCAGATATGGGGATGGTCTCAAGAACCTTGGCGAGAGCAGCGGGCTTTTTGGGCTCGGTAGAGGGAAATGGCTCCTCTACAGGCGAGCATGAAAGTAGACTTAATATCTTTCCGTGTGTGCCTTTTCCTGTCTCAGAGTTTGAACCCCAAGCCCGCTGTTGGTGCGGTGCTGACCTTTGTTCTTGCGCGAGAGCAATTGAATGTGGGATGTCGAGGAGGAATATGTTTTTCTCTGCCTGGAACAGTATTGCAGAGGCTTCATGAGTGGAACTGTTCATCTTCAGTTTCTTCTCTCTTCTCTCTCCATTGTTGGCAATGGTGAAAAGGATCAGAGGTGGGTTATGGCTCCGGGTAGGTGTGGAGGTCAAAGCCTCTGACGAACTCAACATCGGCCTGGGGGAATGTATCTAAACGAGGTTTGCGGTCGTTTCAGTCCATTTCGGTTCGATCCGATCATCTTGAATTTGTTGCTCAGAGGCTCGTTGTGGTCTCAATGATCCGCAACTAAGGTACATGTTTACATCGCCTAATATATTCACCAAGACGCGAAGGCATCTCCATTAACCGATTCACTATGCTCCCGAGCCAGCCAAAATCCGATCGTAAAACAATAGACAGAAGAGAAAAGGTCCTATCGTCAGGTCACAAGATACAAGGTCATTCAAAAACGCTGAAGAAGATACAAAATTGAGCCTCCACCCAGAGACACACAAGACTTTTCACCACCAGTTCCCCATGCGCATTCCGTTCCTCTCCCGGGTCCGATTCTCCCCTGCCGGCGATCCAGCGTCCGATCAGGGCAAAGAGATAGGACAGTGAAATCACAACGCGTAGCTAGATAACCCCGCTTGGTCTCCATGAGAAAATCCAAAATGGAAAGATAGAAAGAAGAAGGTAAGGAAGAAAAGATGATCAGGAAAATTTATACATGTAGATCGGAAGGCAGGAAGATCGATTAGAAATCATACGCGAAGATGGATCAACGCTGGGCGCAACATATGCGTTAGTCTATTGATGCCGCTCAAGACGGTTAGGCCCGATCTGAGAATGAACTCACCCGTCCACGTCGGCCTCCGCTCGACTGTCCCTGGACAGGCTGTGCCTGGGGGAAGTATTGCGGAGGGTATTGGTACATCTGGGCAGGATTGACAACAGGGCTGAACTGCTGGTAGCTATTCTGGCCGAGCATCGGGTTGGGGCTCATCTGGCTCGGCCCAGCAGACAGCGGGGAAGCCTGCTGTGGCTGCAATGAGCGTAGGTTTTCCAGAGCAGGTGAAGCTGCTGGGTAGCCGTAGTTGGCGCCCGGAATGCCAGGGTAACCGGGGGAAACGCCACGAGCCTGAGCAGCGAGGTAAGCTTGGTATTGAAGCTGTTGCTGTGTTAGAGGTTCCTGGCTATACGCGCCTGTACCCGAAAGACCATTCAAATGGCCTCCAAGCCCATTGGTCGAGTATGGGTCAAGGGAAACGGGATTGGCCTGGTCGGATGACATGGGACGAGAGTCGGCGTTCTGGCCGAAAGCGTTGGGAGCAAACTGTCCATTGTACTGTCTCTCCATGGACGGCTGAGCTGGATAGCCTGTGCTCCCATGGCGAGATGATTGACGGTGTTGTGACTTCTCTGGTGTGGGGTGGTTGGCTCCGTGCTCGCGCCCATGGTGATGTTCCCGACCATTGCCTCGCGAAGAGAGGCCAACCTCGTCCATCAGACGCTTGTATCCTTGGCTGGGGGAAGCCTTGAGCTTAGTGAGAACCTTTGACACATTTTTCACGACTTCGGCTCGCATAGACTCGTCAAAGAAGGGAGTAGTCAGGACCTTGAAGATCAAAGTGGCACCAGAGGTCTGATCGCTCAGGATTTTCTCCAAAACTTCATCACCAGGACTGAAGAAAAGGGCCTTTAGCACGATGTCCCGAGCTTCCGGCTCATTGCGTTGGTTGATCACTTTGAGTACGGTCAGGTAGGCAACCTTATGGGTGCAGAGGTGAACAAGATGAGGCACAAGTCTCGGAGCCAAGACTGTCCGGCGGCGTGGGAATGTGCACGTGTCAAGGAACCAAGTGAGTAGAAGAGCCCCATTGGCATTAGTAGCCAACTGCACACTGTGAAGTGCGATGGCAGATGCGAGCATCCGTTGCTGGTCTTTGGTGGCATGGTGGCTTTCGAGACAGGCCCGCATTGCTCGGGCGCCGAAACGTCCCTGGGCGACTTCCCACATCCGGCTGAGCATGGATTCAAAGATGAAGTTGTTGAAGGGAGTGGCAAATCGCAGGCAGCACTGCAAGACGTAATTTCCATATTGATCCAAGAAAAGAGGAACAGTATAAGGGCGGAGAGCATCGACAATCAATTGCATCTGTGCAGGGGTCTTTGCGACATCAATAATCTTTTGCGCAGCCCAAGTTCCATTCTTGTGAACGCCAATCTCAGCCAGATGGGGCGCAATGTGGGTCAGCATCTGTTCCTTGGTGGGTTCTGAGCAGAACTCGAACAGTTTCTGAACAACAGTGTTGCCCAAGTAATCAGAGGCTAGCTCTGCGATCTCGGGAAGCATGGCCTCAGCAGTTTCTTCGATCTCTTGGATCGAGCATGCGCCATTGTCAATGCGCTTTCGGATGTCGCGGAGACGAGGAGCATCAAACATCCGCGACTGGCTCGGTTCTTGGACTGAGGGAATCTCATCCTCGAAAGCTTGGAACGCGATGGCAGTCTGTATGCTTGCAGTGATGTTCTGTGAATCTTCTTCGCTAGCACCGAACTCTTGCACGATTTGTGCCATCTCGGACAATAGATCAGACAGCGCTGGAATTTGAGGAAGAGCGTTGGCGTTGTCCGCTCGATCCGAGCCATCTGTTGCAGCAAGGTTTGATCTGAAGCCGGGATCAGGAGTTGGAGACGACTGGAGGCCATTTGCACCTGGGGTACCAGTGGCTGATGCACCAGGAACCTTGGCATAACCGATCCTTACTGGGCCTGCACCTGGGAAGATCTCTTTGCCATTGAGCAGCGACTTAGCTTGCACGGCGCTGTCAAGGCGGTCGAAGTTGACGAATCCGCAGTTCTTGTGAGTCAAAACGCGAGTTGACTCAATTTTCCCATACATGCCAAAGATGGCCTCCAGAGAAGTGACAGTTGTTGAAACCGGAATACTACCGATCCAAAGTGCCCGGGTTGGTCCATCCTGGTTGTTCTCCTCCGTCATCTCACCAGCCTGTCGACCAGCCATGGTGGGAATACCAGTGCCCCCGAGATGCATTAATTGGACTGCCTCAGACAGTTCGTCATATTCACCGTTTTCGGCCATCTGAAGGTCGGCGGCGCTGAAGCTGTTTTCGAGGCGGGAAGGAGTAGCCAGGTAGTTGCGAATGGAAGATCGCTGGGGAGGTGCCTCTAGAATGCCAGCAGTCCGTGCCCGGGGTCTGCTAACAGAGGCATGGCTAGCAAACGCTTGAACGGCGAGGTTGTGCTGGTGAATCTGAGCCTGTGTGGCGGCAAGCTGAGCGGCGGTTGCCGCGGCGGTTGGAGTCATAGTGCCGGAGGGGAGTTGGGAGTACCGGTTCTCATATTCAAGATCCTCGTCATCCGCATACTTCTCTTTCGCGTTCACAGAGTACGACCGGAATCGATTATTGTTCTTCATCATTGCCAACTCAGCCAGGAGTGGCGGCAGCGCAGATGCTTGCTGTTGCTGTTGCTGTTGTTGCATCAAAGCCTCCATCGAAGGACGTGCAAGGGAAGCCATTGCTTGCTGAGGGGTTTCAGCAAGCCCCAGATAGTCCAGTGTCTTTACGTCGGTATCGGCGAGTCCATCTCGGGAAAAGGAAGAGTGGCTAGGAGAAGTAGGTCCTTCGGAAGATCGGATGCTCGTCAAGGTAGTGGCTCTGTCACGACCAGTCGACCAGTTGGTTGAAAACAATGATGGACCGAAGGGGCCGCCGCCTCCTAAGAAGTTGCTTCTTTGCGGCATCGAACCGGCACGAAGGCGGGATAGCGATGTTGGGTTGTGCCCAGCGGCGGAACTTGTAACCTTGGAGCTTGTGTCTATCCCCGAAACACCGGGGGGTCTAAAAGGGCTCGTTGAGGGGGTTGGTCGTGAGGTTTGCGACATGAATGGCTGTTGAAGATCGATCTCATTTAGTGTGCCCATCGGAGGAAACCGAGATGGAACAGTTCCAGCGCGAGCTCGGCGGCCAGGGCTATCCATAGAGCCACTAGAGGTAGGGATCAGATCAGGGAAGCTGTCCTGACTCGGCGATTCGGGAATATTTTCGCGAAGCGGGGTTGAATGACCGCTAGTCGGTGGTCCCCAAATGCTAGGTGAGACACCTTCTTGCGCTTGGATTTCCCGGGCTCTATCAATGAAATGAATGGGTCAGCTCCATGTCGCGGCTTCTCTTTCACCGCTTCTCGGGAAGCAACCTACCGCTTCGAGTACAGCCGTGACGCCAATTCATGAGAAGGGGAGCCAGCCCCCGGTCTCGAACTACCAATGGACCCCGGAGAAGGTCCAAATGGCATTCGTGTATTCCCAGACCCAGCCAGATCACTGGGGGAGCTGCGCCCCGTCGAGGTACCTGACATGGGTTGGGTGGTTGGTATGTAATTGAAGCTCATCTGACCGTCGGGTCGCGAAACCGGCAACATTATGAATTATCACTTTATTCCTTCGATAAGAAAATGCCCGAGTCCGTTTCAACGTATGCCCTCTGCGCGCCGAAACGAAGCGAGGTCAAAACCCAATATAGAGTTGTCGATTAACAATATGGGTCAGCCACCATGTGATAACGATGAGGCAAGAGTCGGATTGCAAGGACAACTTGATGAGAAGAAGCGAAAAGGCACTGTGCATAGACGGGGGTCGACGTTAGTTGGGGATCCGGAATAGGTATTTTGTCATGGGGGGGTCGCGAGGCGGGAGGGGTCGAGAGAGCACTCCTAGAAAGTCAAGACCAAATGTGGGGGGATTTCATACCAAAACTGATTGTTTTCAGATGTGAGCACCACTGTGCAGTGTCGAGGGTCTTTGATGACAATCTCACCGTTTGCTCAGGATGAATGACAATCTGCGGGTGTCCCAAAGCAATCACGTTGAGCTGGGGGGAAAAAGAGGAAAAAATCCTGTTCTATGGTCGTCAAAGGCTCAAAAACACGGCAAATGCACAAGGACGGTCTGGCGCAGAGTGCGTCAAGTGAGAAATAAATGAGAGATGGAAAGGATGATCCGGGTCCAAAGGGATCGAGGTGGCTGGAAGCGTCAGTCGCGAGAAAAAAAGAGAAGCGATTCAAGACTAACCAAAAGTTGAATTCACCCTAATAATGCAGAAATCAAAAGAAGAAAAAGAAGTGAGGAAGAAGTCAAGGGAGGATGAAGGGGAGAGGAAAAGAAGGAGAAGAGATGTTGGGGAGCTGGCCGGATGCCCGAGGAAGATGGCTGTGGTTGGTGGAGAGTGGCCCTCTTCAGCTTCACCCACAATCCAATTGTTGATTTAGGTCAATCTTGGGTTTCAAATCAGAAATATCATTTTGAATGGGATCATATGTTTAGACTGGTTTGCATATTTTCTAATCGAGAATCTCTGTGGGTTACGGCCAAGGTGCATCGACAACTCACATCTACGAAGTACCGAGTATAAGGGTTCATGTATGATTGTGTACCTCCAAACAACACTATCGGAAATCGGCAGGGCCTCCAGGCGTTTGGAATTGGCACAGCCCCATCGATGTCATGGATTTCCAAGAGACTCCATTCTGGCTGTTGCCTGAATATGATTGAGGCATCAATATCACATCGGGTTATAACTATAGTTAGTAGATCCCAGTATGAATTGGCCCTGTTGTCAGACCCTAGCCTTGTCCTCCCCCAACAAGATTGAGATCAAGGTTTTCTGTCGGAGGAATACTCATGGCATGACCAAAGCCAACAAAAGTGAGTGTGGAAACGCAGAAGAAGCCCCGCATTTCAGTGCGTCATGCCTCAATTGAATGTTTGACTCCAGGATATCACCTACATTGTTGAAACCACAGTGGAACTCGCCATGAGTTCAAGACATATTGTCCTGGGGTAGAAAGAATGATGCAATAGGTCATGCAAGGAGCTTTCGTTGGCTGCTCGAAAACCACACAAGAACGCGTTTTGGGTGCGCGCAAGGGATATGGGTCAGGTACGTGTCCCCCGATCCTCCGCTATCTAGGTTGTATCTCTGCCCTCCCACGGTGCACCAGGACTTGTCCGGTCAGGGCTGTGTCCTCAATAGAACTGCAGTCTATTTGGCTCGGTCATTGCCCGCTTGAAGAAGTGCATCGGGATGTGTTCTGGGTCTTGGGGATATTCGCCAAGCTTCCAAATCCATTCGGTACGCACGGAAGAACCGGGAAACTCGTGGCAACGGCGTAGAAAAGTAATTCTCACTGCTATGGTAATGGGCAATGAGACGTATGAGTAGTGTCAATCCCTATCTAATGGCGGTAGTATCAAATGAACTATCGCAGAAATCTGTGTCGTTGCATCAAGGTCGATGTAAACACGTTAGCCCAGGCTATTGGCCAGATCTGTATGCCTGAGGCATGAACTTTTCTTTCGCGCCACTGTCTTCAAGCCACTCTCTCCTTGAGAGATTGCCCTTGTAAACGCTATTTGCTCATCACGTCAACGGCTTTCATTTAGCTGTGTAGCAGGCCTCACAGTCAAGTGATCTAAATTTCAGAATCTGCGCCGATCCCTAATACGCACTTTAAGCATAAACTGTCGCAGACGCGTTCCCCTCTCGCGTCCGATGCCGAGTCGACCATCATAAGGCGCCTGCCACCTCATCAGTACCGATATACAATTATGGCTGACATTATCGAAGATGATCCGTCGTCTGGGCTGCAGTCCTCAGAGGGAGAGGAAGAGGTTCCGGTGGAATCGTTGGTGAAAGGGCGCGCGAAACGAAGCACGGCGGGACTGCACATGTCTGCTCTCCTGGAGGCGGCTGCGGATGATGATTTGGCCCTCCTGTTTGAAGAAGTCGAAGATGATAATGAATTTGCGGATGTGGCGGATCCTGATGCGGAAGACGACTTAGCGCTTGATTCGTCGGACGACGAGGATGACCAAGGACCAAACGCGCAGAATGACTACGAGGGCGAACAGAAACTACAGCGAGAAGAGCGCAAGAAGCGCAAAACGCAGAATGACCTCCGATTCCAAACCCTACGCAAACGAGTCAAGATTGATCCAACCGCTCCATCCGCGATGGCCGCTCCTCGTCCGAAGAAAAAGTCCGAACGCATCTCGTGGATTCCCACTCTGGAGGATGGGCCTACCCGGCAATCTTCACGTCGACAGACCATGGTCAACAAGGAGCTTACACATGCTCGGCTCAAGGATAGTCAGGAGAAGCGAGTCCGGATCATTGCTACGATGAAGGAGGCAGAGAAGCGGAAAGCTCATCTGAAACCAAAAGAGATGACACAGGAAGATCATCTCGCAGAGGCTGCCAGGGTGGAACGGCTCAACAGCAAAAGTTTGAACCGGTGGGAACTGTCGGAAAAGAGAAAAGCAGATGAAAGACGGGCAAGGATCGAGGCACTACAAAATCGTCGTCTCGATGGTCCAGTGATTTCTTATTGGAGTGGTGTGGCCACATGGACGAATGGACGACTTACGCGAGTGGGCAAGATCGACATAAAACCGAAGCCTGACAAAGAGGAATCGAAGAAAAAAAAGAAAGAGAAAGAAGAGAAGGAGAAAGCTGCCGCAGAGCTCAAGGCGCTGGTGCCTCCTACTGCCGCTGGCATCGCCCCTGCCCCTGTCACAACTTTATCGCAAATGGTGCCAAACCCGTCTGCGGTTGAGATGGCGAGCACCCCGGGCCCAGCTCTATCCAATATCAACACCAGCTTAGATCCAAAGCTCCCTGAGGTCCAGCCGACATCAGAAAAGCCGGCCCCCGAAAAGCTGGCACCAGAAAGTATTGAAGTTCCGATTCTTAGGGATACAGATGCTTCTGTAGTGCCCCCTGGACCGAGTGTTGACCAACCAGATACAAATTTGCTGGAAACGAAGATCACATCGATAAACTCTACCGAGCAAGGCAAGGATGTTGCTATGGAAAACAAATCCCAAGAGGTCGATACAAGTGCATCGGTACCACCGTCTGAACCAGAAAAAGCAAATTCCAATGAAAGACAGTCCTCAGCTCCTTTGAAAGCCACAGAGCGGAGGATGGTTGCTGTAGAAATCCCAGCGCCTCGTCTATCGAATTCTACGGGGAATGACTCTTCCCCAAAATTGCCTGGCCCGGACCCCATCAAGAAGGACGCCATAGACGTCGAGGAATCTCCGGCGGCTGCAGCGGATTCAAATGCTAAGACCAATCACCAAGCTTCAGATACAAAGGACCAGGCAATCTTGGCCACCCCCAACACTGCCAATGCCCAACCGACTTCAATAGAGATCCCCGAACCAGGTGCTGCCGCGTCGACTGTACGAGAGCAACCTCCCGTGAGCGAATCTCAGCCAGTTGTATCGACTATCCCCATCAGTCCGGGGAACGCACTGGCCCCTGAAGCGCCTTCGGCCACTGCAGCACCTAATCAAGCCCCTGTGCCCGAGAACGCCTCAATCTCGAGCCTAAACCAACCATCCCCAGTACCCATCCAATCGCAATCATCAAATGGAATAGTCACGGCACCAGCGCAACCTGATATTCCACAACCTCCTCCCGTAATCGAGAACACAGGGCGTTCTCTCACGATCCTGGAGAATTTCGATTATGCGACCGCCAACCATCGCAAATACAGCATGTACTTCAACGCCAAGAAGCCTCCACGTTTGACCAGTATGTTCCATGTCACATTTGCTCGAATCGAGCAGTCGCTAACCTCGCAACAGAAATCTCGTCATCCCTTTGCGTCATCACCTCATTGCCTTCGCGCTATCGTGACCCAGAAACCGCTCTCCCTTACGCTAACTCCTACGCATATGGCCAAATCCGCCGCATGCTTTCGGAAGGATACATCTGGAGCTCGATGCTTGGGTGCTTTGTCGGCCCTGCCGAGGCTGCCCGGGGAGTGCCCGAGCGATTTACGGGCAAGCCAGGCCCCGGCACAGTCAAATACGAGCCAGAAAAGGCCGACGGCCAGGCCGAGTCGAGTACAGGGAAGGGAATCAACCCACCGGTTCCCAATGGTGAACTTCCCTCCACACCCACCCCGGCCACACAACCAACACCCGGAGAACCAATGGAGATTGATAACCCATGAGCTATTATTTGTACCATATTGTTTAGTAGATACCCCGATAGAATCGAGACTCCAGGCCCGAAACATTAGCGTCACTTCTTCTCCACATCGACTCATTGACTTCTCCAGAGCAGATCCTGCAGAATTTTTTTCCGTGATGTATTATGTCTCTGTTGACAGATGTCATGACCCACCATTGAGACCATCTCTTCAGGCTCGCCCCGTGAGATCTCTATCCCCAACCGACCAGCCCAGGGAACCCCTTCGGTACCCGGCGGAAGAAGGTGAAAGTGTCAAGACCACCGAAACACATCACAAACTATAGCCCAAAAGGAATCATCTCTTGTGATGTAAACAGTGAAGGATTTTTCTTCGGTTAGGCATCAGGCTCGAATCATTCTCGAAGGCCCCGGTTTTCTTTCCCCATAGACCCGAAACAGACCCAAACGGAAGATCGACAATTAGTACAGTCCAGAACGAGTCTACACTGAGCTTTGTTGTATTTGTCTGATCGCCTCTAGCGCGACGTGGCAGTGTGTGTGGCACCTCTTCCCCCACCCCACAGATTCTCGATTCTGCCGATCTATTTTCGTTGTCGCCTTAGCCGGCTATTATTATGTTATTGTCCAAGGTAGGATCCTTGAGAATGCCTACAACATACGTTACTACGCCGTACAGTGAAAAAAGTCCTCCCTAGTGGGCTATGATGTATGGATACCCACCCGTTCAAGCCCTATGGGTCTGTTTATATGAAGTCGTCGCGGGATTTATGGCGTCATTTAGGGTGTTCGTGGGATGCGCCCATATGTTGTATACTCTATTTACTCAGAATGGCATGTACAATGTATTGTGTTGTATGCAGATAGCGCGAGTAAGGGAATTGTGATGGGGTGATAAGAGTCAATCTCTCGATCACGCCAGATCCGACCCCCTCCGGAGATATGCTCCCTGCGCTACTGCATCGCATCTGCAGAATAACTTGGAAGTCTGAATCTGTGAGTTTCAGGTGGACCCTGAGGTCCGGGACCTTTTGCGAAGACTGTGGTATGAGATACCTAATTCCTAGGTAATGAAGTGGATATGTGGGACAGCACAATGACAATGACATTCTCAGATTCTAAAAAGAAACAACAGAATTGAAGATAATTTTAGAACGTCACTGGTGACTCAGCTGGTCTAGATGTCCCGGGGATTGCGTGGATTCGGGGACAAGTACTCGGGAAGTACCCTTGCAGCAGGGATCTGGTGTCGGGGCCGGTCGGGAGTGACTTCCAGGGTACCCGATGGTCTGTTCAAAGAGTCTAGACGTGATCGTCTCATCCTATCGCAACAGCACGTTTCTACCTTCTCCCATGTCCACTGCTTCCACTTTGTATTTATATCCGATCTTCTCCCAAGTCTGTGTCTTTTTATTTGGACACACACACACTCACTCACACAGCTTCTCTTGACTCTCAAGTCCCCTCTACAACTCCCCTCTATAAATTTCTCTCCGGTATGTGCCTTATCGGAATGGCTTATCTCCCCCTCCGAGGGACTAAAGATAGGCCTGTCGCATCGAATCGGGATCTTCGTGTGACGGATGCAGATAGTCAGTGCTAACGCCTTATCAGCATTTCGCCTCTCCACGTTTCTCATACATAGCTCGGGGTCTCCATCTTGACTTGTATTCCCGAATCACAAATCCCTCAAGTCTGTGCTCCCTCAAGGGACCCCTCGTACTCCACACTGGCTCCAGTCGAGATAAGATAGTGAGGCATTTGAATGCTTCACCGCCATGACTCAAACAGCCCCCTTTCACCGTCGCTCTCCTTCTTCTCCTCATGCCTTAAAGTCCAAAGCTCGTCCAGTCTTGCATCGTCGAGGAACATCCGGAGCCAACGTCTCCATTGCAAAGCTAGGCTCAGGGCAGAGGGGAGGCAGGCCGTCTTCGGACGATACTGAATTTGATATGACCAGCTTCCTGAACTTTTGGTATGTGATCAACCCAGAAGCTCTTATCTATGAACCCTGCAGGGATTATTTCCCTCACATGCTTGTTGCCATCATCTGTGTTCCCATACACCGGTCTTTTTATCAATGGACATAAAACTGACCTGTTGCCAGCGCCATGTGCGAGAACCAGATTACTGTCCCCAACAACACTTTGTTATATTGCAGCGAAAGGTATGTGGGAAACCTCCGTGGACCATATCTAGGTCCATTGAATTCAAATTTACCTTCAATCCTTTGAGGGCCTGCATTATATATTGGTACTTGTGTACTAATTCGTTTCATTATAGTTGCCGCCGCAAGGACTCCCGCAAACCACTCTCAGCATCTCTACCCTCCATGTCCTCCATGTCCTCTATGTCTTCCATGTCTTCCACCACTACACCACCTACCTCTCCGCCTCTCTCCCCACGCACCATTGTCGCCCCAATGACCCCAACCAGGGTGCCCAGCAACCCAATCCCGGCCGGCCGGATACCCAGCCACGTGCATGAGGCCAAGTCAGATCTCGACCCCACAGAATGGAAGCCCGTAATACTGCGCAGCGCCTCATCCTTGGCATCTTCCGACGCATGGAACTACCTCTCCCAGTTCCACCCCGGCGAGCCCATGCTAGCCCGGCACGCCGTGCACCGCAGCACTTCCAGCCTGTCCGCGTTGGCTGGAACTACCGCCCACAGCCACGTTCCCTGCCTGACGAACACCCCGTCCACCGTGGCTTCGTCCTTCAGCAGCACGGCCTCGGACTACCTGGGCATTTACGAGGCCCAACGGCCACTGCCCCCGCGCCACAACCCGTACTTCTCCGGTACGAGTGTGACCAAGGGCGTCGAGCTGGTCGTCCCACATATTGCTTCTGCAAACGAAGACCTCGGCCCGGTCGATTCCGACAGCGGCTCCATCTTCCCCGCTAGCAGTTCTGTGTGGGATGCTTCGTGTGAGAAGCGGTCCAAGCCTATCAGTATGACAGGGAGTATCGACGGCGGGTCCGTCGAGACTTGCGTGAAGAACTGAAAACAAACAAGAATCCTATACCAATTGGATGAGATGAGCTTTGCTTAGGGTTTCTCCTTCTCTCCTTTTGCTTTCTCTTTTCGGCATCTTGATCTTGGCGCTTGCTCTCTTTTCTGATTTGTCTTGGGTAGCGAGCTGTGACTCTTCAGCGTGGAAAATTATATGATGTGATGGATTTAGCTCTTATTTCTCTTATTCCCAACACTACAGCGAATATAGATCTCTTAATGAAGATATCTGCGGTATCTAGATCAAATAAAAACATTGGAATTAACTATATATTGCAACGTACAGAACGCGATTCATTGGTTCTTTATATTGAAGTTTATATGTTCTTGTGAATACAGCCTAGGAGTAGATCCGGGGTATACTTATTCCCATTTACATGTATATACATTGGATTCCATACATTATACTCCTCGGAGAACCCGGGATTATGCGTAGCTTGACCGGGAATAGGGCTCCTAGTCGATCCTACCTCGTGAAACCACCAACGCTTGAAATGATCTCAATCCCTCAATTCCAACGACGGCTTAAAAATAATTGAAAACTTAATACAAACGAAATAAATGACTTCTCTGGGCATGTACCTCGTATATTGGAACAATACGTACAGCTACATGCAGCTAGGCACATGTACGGAGTATGCAGTATGCACATCATCGAACAAAACACAGAAGCATGAGTAGAAGTCCAAATGTCAAATTCGATCTCATCTCCCCAAGAGAAAGAAAAAAAAGAAAAAAAGAAAAGAGAAGGGAGGAAATCCAAAGGAATCTAGTTCCAAATCCAAATCAATACTCTCAATCCAATCGAAAATCAACATATCCAAGAGTAACCCAAGATCTAGAAATCAGATGTAAAACAGCACATGTAGCATCCCTTCGCAGATTTATATACCGGCAAAGCCTATATAATGTTAGTATAGTTCTCAAGTATGACGACCAAGAACAAAGCGAAAGATAAAAAAAACTCACATAAGGCTTCCCGCACTGCAAGCTGCTCTTATCGACAACACACTGCCCAATACAGAAGGTATTACCCTGGTCCTCGCCGAACTGGGGTTTGTTCATGCCCACGGGCGCGACCTGCGAACCGGGCTGGAGTGGGTTGATAGGTGCTATGTTTCCTGATGTACCGGCTGATGCGGAGCGAGATTTTAAGGAGGGGGTATTGTCCTGTTCTCGGGCTGGGCCTTGTTGCCATCCGTTTGATTCGTCGATGGGTGGAGATTGGGGACGTGGTGCCGGAGCTTGGTGAACGGGGGGCTTGGGAACGGCTTGGGCCGTTGGCTTCTGAGCATGAGAAGCAGGAGCCTGCTGATGAGGCTGGAACATCTGAGTTGGAGCAGCGAACTGAGCAGGCTCGCTGAACACAGCCTCGGAACTGGGTTTTGGAGCGGACGGATGGGAGAAAGCAGAGCTTGGGTAGTTGTATGCATACCCGTGGGCGGGAGCCTGAGCTTGCGGCGAAGCAATAGGTGCTGCCGAAGGGCGCACGACGAAGGTGGTTTGGATCATTGGGGCTGGAGAAGCCTGGACATGGACTTCGGATTGGGTGCTTGGGCCAGCGTTTTGATGGCTGTCATAGTCCTCATCGTAGTTCTCTCCGTCATAGTTGCCATTGTAATCGTAGTTTCCATTTTGGTTGTAGTTCAGGCCCTGGTTTTGGTTCTGGTTTTGATGATGGCCGTTGTTTGAGCCTCCGTTGATATGTTTGATGTAGTCAAGCTGCTCTTGACTGGGGCCGAATTGCTGATGGGTGTATTGCGCTGAGGCGAGAGACGCGCCGAGGAGGAGGACGGAGAAGTGCATCTTTGGAGTATCCTCTCAACACTCTTACTAGTGGTTAACTATTACTGCTTATTGGTTGGTCGTGTCTAGATGGCGGCTGGTGGTCGTGGGTTGTCGTTATGGTCGTGGGTTGTCGGCAGCACTGATACATTCAATGCGCGGGAAGAGACAGTTATTAGTATTCCACGCGTAGACCAAGAATGTGCCAGTGGCAGGCATTACATCGCGCAAGGGAGACTTTTGTTTGGCTGGTGGCATTTTTTGGAAGGTCTTGGAATGTGACATTTGGATACACATTGGATGCACCACAGCACAACTCATGGAGGGCACGTACTGTAAGGCGATAGAGTCATGTTGATGCATTCATTGTTTTATGTGTAGCTGGTTTCTGATGTCTGTTCCTGCTTTCGAATCTAAATACATCCTCAGAGGCAGAAGGGTCACGACTTCGACATACCAGCATTCACGACTAGATGTAGACAGGGACATATCGAGGGATGTCCGATTGGCTTGGAATCAAGGTACACGTGTCAATTTGGTATCTGGCGATATCGTATAGGCAAATCCCATGCCCTAAGTGCACGTCAATTTATATACCTAGGTACCTAGGTACCTAGGTAGTTCGATGACAATAGAATCAGGCGAAGCGAGATACCATGTTCCCTGTACCTGTGGGCGGTCCCTGGTATACGATAAACCTTGTATTGATGACGATCTCGGGAGTGTGATGGTCACGTAGGTGGAACGTCCACGGGTATACATTTGGCCTGGGCTTTGAGAGACGGTGAATCTCTTAGATACCCACTGATACCTTCATAACCCAAGGCGGAAATTCCAGGCGCTTGATCAGAATGATCAATGTTTACGGTCCTCGATCTTGCCATTAGCTTAAGAGCCTCGGTATCTAGCTATACTCCAAGTGATATTGCTTCCCCCCCCCCTCTTTCAACCTGAACTCTAATTGGCCTCCGGGATTGAAACATGATGTGCCTGTGAGAGGAATTAGTGTCAAGTTGGCTGTGAAGTTCTTCCGACTAGCTGAGCCGAAAAACAATCCAACTAACAACATATGGCTGAGAGAAGCAAGATATAAGAATCGTCTATAGACTACCTAGGTATGTTTAGAGGCAATGTAAGCCACACCAAGACGATCCAGACTCTGCGATCGTCAGATTGGCGAGGGTGATATAGATGAAAACCACCGACGGATAGATATACAACAGGGGTTGCCGCCGTATCTAATTGTGATGGCGCGACTGTAGTGCATTTTCCAGTAGTAACACCGAGCCGAACCCAGAGCAATAGTGATGTCCATCATTGTATTGGTGACGATCTTGTATTGGGATCCAGGCCCTCAAAGGCGTTGTTCTGGAAGCGACCGCATCAGGGCTGATCCCAATATCATCCCGAGGCTATCCTCAAGGCATCGGATACCAAAGTTAGTGTTTTAGGAACATGCTTCGGGTGCTAGTCACTTGATGAGGAGGATAAACGCAAAGGTGACGCTCATTACCCAGCCTCACTGTCGGTGCTGGTGGAGCCTTCCCCCAATAGCTTTTCCCGGAATTAATTTCCTCATCACCGGTGGATCCAATTGGCAGGACAGAGGGGAAGAATAGGGCTTTTCGTCTCCTTTTCCTGAGAACGGGAAACTGCAGGCTTTCCTGAGTATGACTGTTGGTACCCTACCAAGGAGCCAGCTTAGTTGAGAAGTCTCTGGTGGTAGGTTTCGATATGAGACTGTTTTCCAAAATCCCCAGCTTCACCGGATGACAGGGGGACCTCCTTCAAATCCAAGGGGTGGAGTACACTCGACTTATGCTTCTGCAGTGGGCATACTTCTTGTGTCTGTTCCTTCTTCACTCAAACGCCAGGTGTGACCTGTGATGAAGAATCATCATCATCACGGCCAAGAAGACTTTCATACTAATGAACAAGGATACACGGAAGGGAAAGTCCCGATCATGCTTCGTTCCTCACCATGAGAAACTCACCGACCGTGCTGTTCCATGGCCGACTCGGAACAGATAGGATGTCCCCCAATTCAGAGCGGATAGTGAAGTCCATGAGAGCGCCGCCAAGGTTCAAGCAATACTCAAGACAGAATGCTACCCCTCGACCAAGAGATGCTTGTGCAGTATTAGAACGACGCCCATCGCCTGTCACACCACCGCCGAAACATCGGACATCGACACCACTCTCATCAACACCGCAATGAACCCAACTCGAATCGCCGATCGATGCTCCCGTGAACATGCATGGCCTAGAGATCACGGCACCATTTGCTTTGCGACCGCAGTTCCCTCTGCTCGGGTTGAGGTTTGGTCCGAAGAGGATCTTCAGCCACTCCCTGCTGAGCTCAGGGAGCTAGAGGACATTAGTCTTCTGAAACCCAGCGAACATGCAATTGCACTCGAGGTTATGATCCGCCGCTGACATACGAGGACGACTCCGACCAACGCCCATGAGATGGATAGTCTGGTGGCAGTTGCCACAGCAAACATCATACTTTCCATTCATTTCCTTTCGATCCGCGACCCATATTCTGAAGCACACATTGAGGTCAACGAAACAAGAGTTGAGTTGGCGAATCGGACACAGACACATCCTAAGTCATGATACTTACCAGCCCTCCCGCTCTGGCCAGCGCCAGGATATGGTCAGAAACCGTGGAAGGGTGCGATATCATGACTTTCAAAAAGGGAGAAAGTCGGGGCCAAAGCGTAATGAGGTAGATTCATGGGATTCGAACTACCTCAAAAACACGGTTTATCATGGTGTAATCTGGCGGTGCTCACCAATCAGAAACATCAAATGTATCAAAGTCACACGCGACGCTTGTACCAAGGACAAAGATCATGTTGCCGCCACACACAACCCTACAAGTGTCATCTGGATAAGAGTTGTTGAATCAAGTGGGCTAGGATGATCCATCTCGAAAACGATGTCACATCTCAAATTAGCGGCTGAATTCGCTTCATGCTTCATATCACATCCCCGGAAATCGTGATGTTCATCTTCAATCTGAGCATTGTTTTACTGGTGAACACTATCGTTGGCGAATTGGTCATCTCATGCCGGCATGTTCACAGTCCGAAACCAGGCAAGTCGAGGCCCTGGTGGGTTTGAAATACCTAGCAGTCAACCCACCATGCCTGGCGAGATGAATTCAAATGGGTCCATAGTCTCAGATCAAGGAGTTCGAATCAAACCCCACAGTTTGCTATATTAAGGAATAGCGGATGTTGTTGGTGAGATTCCCTCCAACGGTCGGTGCATACATAGACGGCCTCGCAAGACGCGACTCCAAGTAATCACGAATCTCTGACTTGTGGTTATCCAACACCCAAGTGACAGCGTTATACCGAGGAACAGCATGGATATTGCTGAATCGACGATTCCATCCAACTGCGCCCACAACTCCTGTCTGCCAATCCGAAAGCACGGTGTGCCTTTCACGTCCAATGCATATGATTTCTGGCAGAGCAGTGGCCCGGTGTGTGCAATGTTCCAGATGGCAAAACCTAGTTCAAAGTCCAGGACTTGCCATGACGTAGAATATTGTCTCGTTGGTGAAAGGGGGGCTCTGTCCAACGGCGCTTTTAACCCTTAACCAAGTAATCCGAAGTCGCAATATCATTTGGGCATTCAGCAAATGTTTGATTAACGTGCAGACAACACCTCAAGCCATGATGCTCATCCCTCGAGGGCCTGTGTCCGTGGTGCCGAAGACCGAAACTGTCGGGTTCGTGAAATTGATGCTTCGCGGGACAAAGCACCCGCGTCGAGCGTAGCAGGAACGGTCAATTATACGGCCAAGGATGTACGGGGGAGGTGGAGGTAGTGGCATTCCGACGGTCAAGGTAAAGAGGTGATGGGGAGGGTGGGCTAATGTCGACGTTTCAATGGGAGACGGTATCAAGAGGTCTGAACGGAAAGAGCAAGTCAGCACGTCCTTTCCCAAGAGATAGTGCGTCCAGGGTTAAATTCTACCCAGACACCAGTTGCAGGAGAAACTTGCCTCAAGCAAATTCGTCGACGTTAGAAGAAAGCAGCAAACCCCTACCATCAACACCCAAGAAGAAGTGACCGCGGACAGCTCATGCGATGCCAACGTTTGCTGCCCCTGGCCCAAGTTCAACATCATTGACAGACATAACGAGGATCGGGGAAGTCAACTCTGGTGTCAAATGAACGATGCAACACGTTGCCAAGTTTCTCGAAGGCCGAAGGTCGAAGCTCGTGGTCTGCACCAGATCCAGACCCAAACCCAGAGACAACGTCAGCATTCTCACTCAGCGGTCTGTACTTGCAGACTTGGAACTGTGGAATGGCAAAGAGAACCCAGCATTGACACTTGACACCACGCCATTTGAAGCAACGAGTACACACAGTTGCCACAGATGAGAAAGAGAAAGAATGGGGTTGCCTCTTTGGGAATCACGAATATCCGATGCGGAACACCCGATTACTACCAATTCCTCATTCTTCCAACCACAGCCCTGTCAGATTCAAACAGCCCCCATGTACCTCCTTCCCCAGACCAGGGAATCAATTACAATCTACTTCTTTGTAGAACATTTTGTTGGTCCCTAAATGGCTGCTGGCATCTTCGTGGATCAAAATACGACCGGCGATTGGCTGGCACTTTCCCCCGGAGCCGATTCATAAAGCTTCAATCTCTAGATACCTTCGATACACGATTTTATGTATTATTTACAGCGTTCTCACACTATATGCGAAATACCATAATGACATCTACGGAGATCTTGCTTCGTACAGCATGTCTATATGCAGGTATATTGTTTGCCTCATGGTGGGAACAGCGGAGATAGACCGGACAGCCGATCTGCCCAAGGTACCTACCCCCTTCAGGTACAGTTAAAGTTCTCACCTTCTTTTCGAGTCTCAAGTTTCAACTTCATCTCGTGACATCTCTTTGAATTACATGTATAGCCCTTTCTTTTCAGTCTGAGGTGATAGACGCCGGTAAATGTATGGCCGACCGCTCTCTTACTCCATCAGCCCCTCTTACCCTCCCAAATGTCTTCATACTTCGCCTTTGTGTCATTCCTCGCTAGAATCATTTGTTCCACCCCTCCCCCAGCCCAGGTACAGAAATACCTATGTAAAAGGTTTGGTTGCTGACCACCCATCAAGACGTGGTATTCTTTAGGTAGATATACTCGATTTGCAACGAACAGCACAGCAAGAATCTCCGGAGAGCGCCGACTTGACAACGACGTTGACCAGGCCACCATACCTAGATAGTCTGTCATCAACATGGCAAAGCCCATCGGAGTCAACGACCCTGTCGGTCAAGCAGACAACGGACAGCTCGAGACGGCGTCAACGGGCAACGGCGGCACAGTGTGGTGAGAACCCAGTTCATCTTTCTCTTCACCCCACTTACATGTATCCGTATCTCTCCCTTGCCTATTCAACGACCTCTTCTCACGCTCTTCCTCATCCTCATGACTGCCTCCCCAGAAAGGTTTCCAGCATGATAGCAACTGAGATCTGATAACCCGGGCTAAAATACCCTTTCTCAGCAACCAAACCGAGAGCCTCCAGCTCGGGCAGCCCACCCAGCAGGAACGTGATCTGATCTATTATCGGAACTTCCTGCAAGACCTAGTCGCCGTGATGCGCGACGCCCGGCGCGAGTCGGTCACTGAACTCATCGCTCTCATTCGTTCTGGTGCCTCTCACGATGACATCCAAATTGCTGTCGAACGCACCTTGGACGAGATCTGAATTGTGCACTCATTTGGACTTTACCTTGACACCAAACCTCTCGCCTGCGCTCGGGTCTGTTGCTTTCAGCTTCTTGCGACTCTTCATTTTAGCTTCTCGCGGTCATTCCTCTTTGTCCCCCAACCTTCGGGCACAGCCCAGAGAAACGGAACAGAGGTTGGCACAAACTTTTGGGATATTCTTGCACGTCAATTTTCTCTTGGAAGAACATTCATGAAAACACTCTCTTTGTTTGTTTCAGTCTTGATGTTTTCGCAACGACCATGAGACAGACATAACAGAAAGTCAAATGCAATTCATTGAGTCACCAACAATACTCGTGATGCTTTGTTTTTTCTTGACCTCTTTTGTTCCATATACCTTTCTGTCGTTGGTTGGTGACCCTGCCGGATTTGCATTTCCGGCGCGTTGTCTTTCGTCATGTCAGATCGCCCTAGTATTGCCCAGGTACGAAGTATGCATAAGGTCATGTATTGAAAATGACGGTGTATGCCCTGAATCAGGCATCCAGACAAGCGAGAAAATATGCATTTATACCCTGGTGGCGATGGCAGAATGACTTAAAATCATCTGTTGTCGCCATGTTGAGATGAGACGTCCATAGGCTAACGCTCCTGACGTCAGGGAATACGTCGAACTCGGGTTGTGAGATACACCAACCCCGGTATGTGAAACTGAAATACAGGCGATACCCCATGACATAGGTAGGGAGAGTAGTTTGGCCCTAATGCAGCCCACCACTCTGGGACATCAGCGTCATGGCGGTGATGGGACGAATAAGATGGAGAACGTTGAGGTGGAAAACGGAAGCAAACCGTGAGATTGACAGTTCAATCCACAAAGGGGTCACGGGTGGACTGGGCCGCGTTTAAGTTGCGTCTGTTTCGGGGGGCGATGGGTGTGTGCCGTTAATATCTCAAGCGAGAAGAGGGGGTAGAGCCACGCCATGACGCTTCTGCTTTGCTAATACAGTTGAGTCTCTTCCTTGGTCTTGGGGCCCTCTGAAGCTCTGAGAATCCGAGGCCCTGTCTGGTATAATCGACTGGTTCTCGAAGGGGTCAAATGGAATGGGAAGCAATGAGCGGATTCTATCTCCGGGTGCTCTGGTGCAATGGCAGCCCGACGTGGTAGTGGATCACCCTTGCTCTGGGCGCTGCTTTGCTTCGTAGACACAGACACATTTCCCATCTCTTCATCTAGACAGATCCTTGATCATCCGTTCTGAAAAAAGGCTGCAACTGCACGTCTTCAAAAATCGATGCGAGAAACAAACGTCGATGGAGCGTGGACCCTTGCAATGCTTACCTAGTGTGCGGAGACAATCTCTTCCCTACCAGACGCAGCCCGGTCTTGATCGCTCTGGATCAGGATCAAAATCAAAAGACACAGTACTAACCAGTATTGGACACTGGCTGTGAGATGGCAGAAGATGAACCAGGAACAATCCTCATATATCCCAACAAGACACCTCTCGATTCGACGCCCGACCATAACCAGCCCTCGACCACCCCGATCTCTGGCTTGATGCACATACACTATCAACCCCTTATTACCAATTCCATTCTCCATAGCTATGCCACGACATACCTGTTTCATACTCCTACATCTACCCACGCATCCACCCTCAACCCGAACCAATCAAGCCTACAAACTACCAGCCCAACCTCTTCATGATCGAATCCCCCCAACAAGGATCCCACCCATATCACCTCAAGCTAAACCCACCAGATAGTCTTATACCCACATCACCCGAATCCCTCGAAAAGAACCCCAAATGTAACAACAACCCAGAACCACCAGCCCTGCTTTCCCCCCGAATTCCCACAATACCCGCATCTGTCATGACTGCAAGCCAGAAACAAGAAATGCTAGTATCTAGACACATCCACAAATCCCAGAGCAACTCCAAGCCTAAGCCAATCCCTTCTCCCGAAGACACAACATAACCCCCTGTACCAGAAGTGACGGCAGACGTAAAACTAGACTGCATGACACGCGCATGATAGTCGAGTTCCGAATCTAGCCAGATGGCCTCGTGGGAACTCGGTTCTGCGGCTGTGTGCGACTGTATGCTTCCGTGGGAGTTCTAATTCCCGATACCAGTGTCTCGGGCTGGTTGGATAGCTGGTGATAGGGTCTGGTATTTGAGAATGGGGATAGGGGATTTGCGGGGTTGAAAGCGATTCTATATCTCCGTCACAGAGGCCCATGTTTTATATAGATACATGTGTTGCGGATGTCTAGAGAGAAACCGAGGTTCATTGTGTTGGGTGAGCGTTGGGAGTGTAGTGTGTATGGTGTGTGCACACGGGATTTAGGTTGAACAGATTATACGGCATAGCGGGTTTGACTCCAGTGTATTCCCAGAAGCATGGTTTCAGGAAAGCTGATTATGAGTGGATATAGAAGAAATCAATCAAATTGATCTAAGACACCAAATTTCCGTACCTATCGTGATCATGCTTAATTTTAAGTTTTTGTATCCTGACTACATCATATTTAAGGAGTGCAACGGCCAGTGTACCGGGGGTACAGGGAGCAGTCACGGACGGTGTAGCGAGCGCACAGCCAGGCGAGGAAACGCTCGAGGCCGAGACCGTAGCCACCGTGGGGGGAGGAACCATACCTGTTCAAAGATTAGTATATGAACCGATGGATGATTGGATGGAACCAAATGGGGGGAGAACAAAAACTTACTTGCGCTGGTCAGTGTACCAGTAGTAGGGCGAGGGGTCCATGCCCTCGTGCTTGTAGGCGGCCATCAACTCATTCCAGTCGTCCATTCTCATACTGCCGCCGACGATCTCACCAACACCGGGCATCAGCACGTCGACACTCTCGGTGACACGGCGGTCCTCGGGAGCCTTCTTCATGTAGAAGGCCTTGATCTCGGCAGGGAAGTGGGTCAGGAAGATGGGCTGGTTGATGATATCGGTCATGCGGCGCTCGGCAGCCTCGGCGATATCATCACCGAACTTGTGGGGCTGGCCCTCCTCGTTGGGGATTTCGTGCTCGATCAGCCACTGGATGGCATCGTCGTACTTCATGCGGCGGAAAGGACGGGAAGGGGGCTTGAAATCCGGGTTGAGCTGCTTGATATATCCCGCAATCTCGGGTTCGGCCAGAGTGTAGTCGATCACACGGCAGATGATATCCTCGAGGTGGTCGAGCAGATCGGTGAAGGTGATGAAGTCCAGCTCGGCTTCGATGTGAGTATACTCCGACAGATGACGGCGGGTCAAGGACTTCTCAGCACGGAAAGATGGGCACACACAGAACACATCACCGAGGGAGGGCAGACAGGTCTCCAAGTACAGCTGAGAGGACTGGGTCAGGTAGGCGTTCTCGCCGTAGTAATCGAATCCGAACAGGGTGCTGCCACCCTCGACCTGGGTCTGCACCATAGCGGGAGGAGTGACCTCCAACATACGGGTTTCCTCGAATGCCTTGCGGAAAGCACGGAGAGTGGCGGCGCGCACCTTCATGACGGAAGAGGAGGTCTCACCTCGCAGAACCAAGTGGCGGTTGTCGTACAGAGTCTGCGGGTCGGCGTCCGGCGCCACACGCGTGGTAATAGCCTCCTTGTCACCAGCGGCCTTGCCGATGATCTCGAAGAAGTCGGCGTGCAGCTCGCGGTCGTTGGGTGCGTGCTGCTTGGGGGGCACCGCGCGCATCTCACCGTGGATGGACATAGAGGTTTCGAGGGTGAGGGTCATGATGTCGTATGTCTTGACCATGTCGCCGGTAAGGATGCACTGCAGGTAGCCATAGCCATCAGTCAGAGTGATGAAGACGACATCCTTCTGGGCACGGGCACGGTGAACTCTGCCCAGGACGCGAACACGGGTGCCGGGCTCGTCGGACTCTGGAGTGCGCAGTTTGACGGTGGCCGGGTCGGTCACATCGAGACGGATGCGCACGGGCTTGGGCAGTGAAGTGTCCTCCTTGATCACGACCTTCTTGGCCTCGTCGAGAACCTTTTGGCGCTTGTCGGCCTCGGCCTTCTCACGGATGGCCAGCTCCTGCTCCTTGGCAGCCTTCTTCTTGCGTTGCTCCCAGAGGTTGTTGGCCTTCTTCATCGCCGACTTAGTGGCGGGCTTCCATTCCAATTTGGCGGCAGGGTCCACATCTTCACCAGCGGCGTCGGTCTGGGACTTGCGCATAAGGTACTGGATGCCTTCGGTGGTGGGAGGGTGTTGGACGTAGGCGTGAACGAGGGTCTTGTAAGGGGCGGTCTCGGAGCCGGTGGCAGGAGACTCGTCCCTCCCGACGTCTTCGTCAATGTAGATGGTGGTCGACGCCATGGTGTTTGATCAATCGTGAACTGATCAAGTTGTGGCGGGAGAGTTCTACGTGGGGATCGTTAATATAGGATTCAATCTGTGAGTCATACACTGTAGGGAAAGAATTTTGGGTACAAGTGATGAGAATGCGATGCCGATCCCACTTACCTGATATGCAGAGAAAAGAACTCTTATCTCTTCCCAATTGCAAGTTGTCCAGGGAAGAATCGCACATTGACACGGAGGGGTAAATTTCCGATAGATGCGGGATTCCCCACGGATGCCTGAGGCTGTAATCGGACTATATCTCGGATATCGTTCGGAGTATATCTTTGGTCATATGAGCATTGTGATTATAAGTGAGAAGAGTCAGCTCTTAATTCTGATTTTGGTCTGATAATCCGTCATAATGATACTTCTGATCGATTCATTCGAACAGAAATGGTGTTCTAGATATTATATGAAGTAGTAGAAAGCAGGAAGTCGTCTTATGGACAAGTACGAACCACGCTCCATTCGAACCATTTTTTAAACTTCTTAGTGATCACGTCAGAGCCTTATTAGTTTCTCTGATTCAGAGTGGATGATGTAGCTTAGGCGGGAACTTCCCAACGGGAGATTCCACTACGGAGTACGGAGTAGGGAGTACCTAGGATGGAGATATAAGGAAGTCACGGGACCCAATATTGGATAAGTACGGCCAGATCGAGAAGACCACAGAATATAACATAAACTAAGGTTCTAGAGAGGTTCCGATCCCCCGTACATTATGTGTCGAGTCTATTGCTGTATGAACCATTGGACTCCGTAGTCGATGCCAGGGATAGATTGTGGCTGGAGATCCTGATCCAGTTCTGCAGGAGCCACGGAACTCGAACTTTGGGGAACAGGAACCATACCACAATCAAAACATGTAGTCGATGTATTTAGTTCTGATGTGCAGAGAAGTTATATAGAACTACCTAAGTAGCCCAGTCATTTGCCCATTCGTAACTTGCATAGTCTACTGAGATCAAATATCAGCCCCTTTTAACCCACTCCTATTGATCTGATTCTCCCCCCCCCTTTATCTCGTTTTTTTCCCTCTTTCTTTTTCTCCATACCTTACCTGGATTCACTTCCTTACCTTTTCATTCCTTTTCTCCACGCTCTTTAACCCTTATTGTTTGTGTTCATTCGGCTTTGATATTAAGAAATTATTTGAAAATAATTTTTGTTAGTCTTAACCTGTCAACTGTAAATTCATCCCCATCTGTTCTCCCCCCCCCCCATATATCTTACCCCCTTTTTTTTTCTTCAGGTCTTTTCCCCTTTTAGACCTTTCCCTAAACCTCTTTAAGCTAATGAGTTCTGTTGGTCATAGTCTTTGACACTTTGGGCTCTTTCTTCTCTTCCCCATCTCTCTTGTCTGGAGCTGAGAGCTGCATGGCTGTGATCTGAGATTTTATATAAGTCGCATTCTCTAAGAGACCAAAGGAACGGGTTCGTCTCCATCCCCATTCCCCAAATGCACCCTGAGTGACATTCCAATTGACTGTGAATTCATTTAGACACGTCTCCGTTGAACAGCTTTTTTTTTCCTTGTGATATTATTACCCGTGTCTTCTCGCTCTCCACCCGAATCCTCCCTTTTTTTCCCTCTTGGCTGTGGAGTCATCTCCTGAATGGTGATCAGATAATCCCTCTCTTTTTGTTTTCCCTTCAGAGTCTCTCAGTCTGGTAGTCAGGGCCCCTTATCCCCGACAACAAGGACTAGGTTCTTGTCTGAGGACAAGTGTTGGATTGAAATCGCCATGCAAGCCTCGGATGTATCGAGTATCCCGAATAATTCGCGTCTAATTCCCGGGTCTAAATACGCGCTCAACGGTGACACTGGCTTTTCCCACGGAGCTTACAACAACAATCCCCCCAACCCGATACAGGGATTCTCGGATCGGGGCGCTCGTCGTGCCAATATACCCGCTATAAACACTGCCGCCGGCCAACATTCCGATATGGCTTCCGGCTTCGATATGAACTACACCCCCCTACTGCCATCCCAACTGCTGGTGGGCAGTCCTTTCCAACCAGGAACGCCTTCTGCTTTTGCGTCACCCCAGTTTGCCAATTTTGGTGGCTTCCCACAGGCCAATGGGAATGGACACGCCCAGAATAATCAGAACCATATCCACAGTCCGACTCAGGGAATGCAAAACCATAGTTTGTATGGAATGATGTCGCCGGACGGCATGGGTCACTCCCAGATGATGGGACCTCAGTCACCGATCAATGGTCTGGGAGGGATGGGCAGTGCAGCTCTGGGCAGCCCCCAAGCTTCCGTGGCCCCGGGCATGCTGTCAAGTACCAGTCGCACCGTGTATCTTGGAAACATCCCCGCTGAAACATCCGCGGAGGAGATTTTGAACCATGTCCGCAGTGGCCAGATTGAGTCGGTCCGTCTGCTCCCTGATAAGAACTGCGCATTCATTTCATTTTTGGACAGCAGCTCCGCCACTCATTTCCACTCGGATGCCATCTTGAAGAAGCTGGCAATCAAGGGCAATGATATCAAGGTCGGCTGGGGTAAGCCTTCACAGGTGCCTACTTCAGTTGCCCTGGCAGTTCAACAATCGGGCGCATCGCGTAACGTATACCTGGGCAATCTGCCCGAGGAAACCTCCGAGGATGAGTTGCGGGAGGAACTGGGCAAGTTTGGGCCCATTGATACTGTCAAGATCGTCAAGGAGAAGGCCATTGGGTTCGTTCATTTCCTGTCAATCAGTAATGCGATGAAGGCCGTCACCCAGCTGCCCCAGGAGCAGCAATGGCAAGCACCAAAGCGCGTGTTCTACGGCAAGGACCGTTGTGCCTATGTGTCCAAGACCCAGCAGCAGAATGCGGCACAGTTCCTTGGTATCGCGCCAGGATATGCGCATGTGCTCAACACAGCGGATCGCGACCTCATTTCTAATGCGCTTGCGCAGCAGTCGGTCGCCGCGGCAGCTGTGGCAACCACTGCGGGCGGTGTCAACAACCTCGGCAACCGTACCATCTATCTTGGAAATATTCACCCCGAAACTACCATTGAAGAGATCTGCAATGTCGTTCGTGGAGGCTTGCTGCACCATGTTCGATACATCCCCGATAAGCACATTTGCTTCGTGACATTTATCGATCCTACCTCCGCCGCCTCCTTCTATGCCTTGAGCAACCTCCAGGGCCTGATGATCCACAACCGACGCCTCAAGATTGGATGGGGCAAGCACTCCGGCCCTCTCCCACCCGCCATTGCCCTGGCAGTCAGTGGCGGTGCATCCCGTAACGTCTATATTGGTAACTTGGATGAGGCCTGGACGGAGGAGCGCCTTCGCCAGGATTTCTCGGAGTACGGTGAGATCGAGTTGGTGAACACACTGCGCGAGAAGAGCTGTGCCTTCGTGAACTTCACCAATATTGCCAATGCCATTAAGGCTATTGAGGGAATGCGTAACCGCGAGGACTACCGGCGATTCAAGATCAACTTTGGCAAGGATCGTTGTGGAAACCCACCGCGTCAAGCCGGCAACAATCCTAATGGCCAGCAGCGCAACGGAACTGGATTGGAAGGCCCCCAGTCACCCTCTACCGGTCTCAACGGATTCCAGAGCCTCAGCCAGTCCGGCTCCTCATCCAGCCCGACCCGCCCTGCTCTTTCCCCCGCACCGGGATCTACGGGCTCCCAGAATGGACAACACCGCCACCCATTGCAAAACGTGTCTTCTCCTTCTGGCGTCCTCAATGTTGGCTCAAATAACCCGTTGACCATGTACCTGAATCAGATGTCCGCCCATCAGGCACAGGATCAGGAGAACCACTTGAGCGATCCTATGGCGCTGGCTGCTTTGCAGGCCCAGTCCCAGGCCCCGCAGCAACAATCTTTGTACAACAGTGCTAGCAACGGCGACTTATCGAATGGAAGCATGGACGCTCCTATGCACCAGCACAAGTCCTCGACCAACAGTTACCTGAGTGTGGCAAACGGCTCTGGACACGGTCACCACGCCAGCACCAGCAGTCTCAGCGTTCCCCGCGCTTCGCACTCACGTGCTGTTAGTTTGCCCTCGTTTTCCCAGGAGCCTTTCGGTCCAGTCTCTAGCCACAGCGGTCACTCCCGTGTCGGTGCCCACCAGCCTCAGAGCAGCTTCTCCAGTTTCTCTGCCCTTGGCGGACTGAACCACTCCGGATTCGGTCTGGCAATTCAAAATGAAAACTCGCTACCTGGCTGGGCTGAAGAGGAGATCGGAGCCAAATAATCGACTGTGCGCATTTCGAGGAATGCATCGTTTGACTCATTGTCTTCGGTGAACCTAATGCCATTTTATTCTATCTTCTTACATATAGTTTGTCATGTCTTACCCCCCGACTTTGATTCTGATTCATTTCTTGTATTGGTCATAATCTCTTTTACTTCACTTCTGACTCTTTGCCATTCACTTTCGATCCCTTTTTCTTTGCATTTCTTTCGTTTCTTGATTTCCCCACTTCTTTGCCCGGACATATCCCGTTCGCAATGATTCTTATTCCCCTATTAATCCTTTTCATGCCATCTTCTCCTTCTTTTACCACCTTGTATTGCTAGTTGGCTTTGAGTCACCTTCTTTTTACTCTTATGTTTGACTTTTCTATCTCTTATTTGTTTGGGGGCTGTGAGCATACCGCATGTTTTGTTTGGATGATGACCGTGGAGAAGGACGAGTGGTGACAATGGTCACTAAGCCCTGGTTTTTATTATATACTTTGGCCTCTAGGTGGTTTTCCATTACTATGAGGCTTGACAAGCTGCATAGAGTGGCATAGTCCAGTGTCTGGCCTTTGCACGCTCCAGGGTTGTGGAGAGTTCTGGCTTACAGGGGCTGGTTGGGGCTGCAGATGTGTAATTAGTGGAAAGTTCAGGGGGAAGAATGAAACGAGTAGATGAAAATACCACTTTCTGCAGACTCATAATTTACACTATCCAGTCTAATCCCTAGTCTCATGCAGAATATTGTTTTGTCTTGTCTTCAAATGCACCTATAATGCTATTGCCAGCTATTGGTCACGTGATTGGTAAAAGCAAATCGGGCGAAGATCAGCCTCATCAAATTGGATGCTTCAAATCACTTCCTCTCATCTCTCCTCCACGACCCTTAAGCAGAGCCATCACGGTCTCTGCATTCACTTTGCATCATGGCGCTTCCACCAGAGCAAATTAACATCAAGCGTCGCCGCGAGGAAGAGCCTGTTGAGACTTTATGTAAGAGAACAATCCCTTGTTTTTCCCCCACGATGTAGACCCCTCCAAAAAAATATATTCCATGAGAAGGACTGTCAATTGGGATGATATTGCGACAAGACTACGAATAATTAGACACTAACACATCCCGCAGTCATTCAATCCGCTGTCCACCAAACGAAGCGGCGTTTCACAGACTTCGTTTTCCAAAGAGTCACTCTGAAAGCCAGTGGAAGCGGGAGCGCAGATGCATCTCCAAGCCCACCAGCAACGCCAGCCGCACAGCGACTCATCCGTAGCCCGCGCTCAGTAAGCAGTCTACATGTCAACCGCCGCACGCCAGCATCGACAGGTGTGCCCATGGTGCGGGCCACCTCGCCGGGAGCTGAATTCCGCGAAGCGCAGCGTGTTGCAGCAGCACGCAAAGAGGCCGAGGAAAAGCACAAACGTGCTGTTTACTCGGGTCTGTCTCCTTTCTCCGAGCCGCATCCCAGCTCTGCAACCAGCCCTGAAGTCTCTAGCCAATCTGCAGCGGATCACAGCCCTGCATCTGTGGAAGCGTCCTCCAATCGCGCGCAGGCACTGCGCCGGTTCCAGATCTCGCGCTCGAATCTGGCTGCTTTGAGTGGGCCTGGAGGGGGAGTTCAGAAGCGACGGGCTGGTGGGCCTGCGCCTGGTGTTGCGGTGTTGGTTGAGCAGTTGCAGCGGAATGCGCACTCGCGAAAGGCGTCTATGGTCTCGGATTTGGTTGCAGAGGCGCAGACACTCTCGATCACGCCGAAGGACTTTGTTCAGGACACGCCTCCGTCTCCGGTGAAACCACGTAAACGGCCTGTTGTCAACCAGGCCGAGAAGCGGTGGCGGGAGGAGCGTAAGAGTGCTATTTCGGCGGCGAAGCAGCATCTTTCTGAGACTATGGAGAAGTCTGCTGAGTCACAGCAGAGGAATTGGGATGAATCTGAACGTCTGGCCCGTGAGTTTGAGCAGGTTGCGCTGGAGCTCCAGCGAGAGGGAGAACAACACCGTGGCATGGATCTTGATGTCCGTGTCGCTGGCAACCCTCCACCTCAACCCGTGTCTTTCCCGCATGCTTTCAGTACAGCTCCTAAGACTCCGCTGAAGCACCAGCCTAGACAGCCTAAGGAACCCAGAGTCGCACCTGCACCAATGCCATCTTCGGAAAAGAATGAGCAGGCTGTGGAAGAGGACGACGAGGGTGATTATGTCTACGATGTCTACATTCGGCGTCCGCTGTCGGAAACTGAGATGTTGAAGAATCCTCTCGCAGAATACGAGTCCGACCTGCAGCAGAAGGAAATGGCCAAGTCTCAGCCTGGAGTCGGTGTCATTGTCATCACAGCCGAGGACGAGGAGTATTGGGAGCACTTTGTTGAAGACGACGAGGAGGAATGGGATAGTGAGGATGCAGACTCGAATGGTATGTCCAATGTCTCCCTTCTGTTGACCTCGCAGCTTTCATCTGTTCACGAACTTTTGCTGACCGTCAACCCTCAGCTGAGAATAACCCAGCCAATGATTACCCAGATGAAGAGGTGTCATCTGATGACGAGTTCGACTTTGATGACTCGGCGAGCGAGGATGGCGGGACTGGGTATATGTCGCGCTGGCGTGGACACGTGGACTCTGACGAGGACTATTGATTGCTCATTCTTATCTTATTTGGTGTTCGGTATATATCAATTAGCATCAACCTTGGTGTGCTATGTCGTGTATAGTCTTTCTAGCAGGCATTTTGTTCCCGTGTCTCTAATCAAGCGACTGATATGGTTAAACCTGGGTACCTCCCATTTTATATTTATATACCATCTACTTAAGCTATGTACATGTGTATAGAAAAGAAGAACCAGCATGTAAGTAGGAAGACATACAAGCCTTGTGCAAATGTTCATTGTCTGTACCAGCATATAGATCCCTCGAAACCACATGAACCCAGACATTTTTTTTCCTTCCGTTGACACTAGATGTCACCCGATTGATATCCACCTCAATCTACCTGCCACTACCCAAGACACATGTAATCACTATACATCATACACCGACGACGCACCACAAGAAAAAGAAACCTCGGACAGCACCAGAACAAGAACCCCCCACCACCGCCGATCTCACGTTGAGCTCGCAACCTGAAACAAACCTCCCATGCTACATACCACTTTCCCATACCACCTAGAAACCATCGAGTCCATACGAGCGATTCCCCACCAGAAGACACAACCGGACCCCCAACACCAATGACAGCAAATCCCACACCCAACAGCGTCACCCCCCACCATCCAGCAATGCCACCCACCACCCCCAGCTCTCCAACCTTTTTTTCGTCATGCGTATTCCCCACCCCAATGACATCGACTCCAACAGACCTATACGTGGCCAGTGCCACGGAAAAGGCATTGAGCTGTGATCGGAGAATCTCCGCTCATGTCATAGATAGTCAGATCAGCAAAAGGAAAGATAGTTGGTCAACGCGAAAATATCTCCGATCTACCCGGGCCAAGAGTACAGTCAGATGGGAACATTTCCCAGCTTATGCTTTCCAGATGGGAAGCTGATTATCGTGCCATGTGGAGATGGTTCCCTTTACCAATCTTGGTATGATGCAGTTCGTGAGATGTGATGAGATTTGGTGGGGGTACGAAGTATTGCGGGGTATAGTTGATGAAGTCATTAGATGTGCGGGTAAAGTCGGTGTTGGGGGTTGGGGGTATCTATTATAGTTTCAGGGAATCAAGATGCAGTTGGACGTTGGGTCAGGTGTATGGAGAAGATGTCGGTGTGCGTCGATCTTCAATATGTATGTTAGACGTGACGTTGGATGTTAGAGTTTCTTGGGGGGGCTGTCAATCATATCGTCAGTCAATGACACACGTGGATATATATGGAGTACGTATGTTGTAGTGGTGAAGAGATGATGCGATACTTGATATTTAGCGTTCAACCCTAACCTAGAAGCCACTGCCGTTCGCTATACTCCTAGCGAGCAATACCGTCCGCTCAATATCCCGGACGAGACCTGCGACGAATCGGTCTGCCCGCATGCCCCGAAACAGTTTGCTCTGCATGCTGCAGGAGATCGATCCTATAGCGGTGACTAGTGCTGCGCTAACGGGGAAAGACTACTGCCTATTACGGCAACTGAACAAGGGGGCCAAGAGATTCGGCTAACAGCTTCCCTTTGAGTAAGCAAAACACTCTCGGAGTATTCCGTAATGGACTTCACATTCCAGCCGTCCTGGATGCATCAAGGCCTTATAGTGGAGAGAGATGTGAGACAGGCCACCTCTCTACGGAGTACACGAGACACCTCGAGGCATACAAGTTGTAAAAGGCAACCGCCCCCACTGTTTCCTGCAGAAACGGCCAAGATAGGATTCGTCATGGAATCGGATCCGATGCGAATATGAGATTCTCTCGTAATCTTCATGCGCTGCGTTTCAGCTTGGATATACGGAGTAGGTGCTCAAGAGTCGAGGAAAATCCCCTATACCGCTTCTGTTTCCGTCTCCGTGTTCTCCGAACCCACAATTAATCAGAATTGAATCATGTTCAGCTCCCCCAGACGCAATATGGGGGGAAGTTATAGTATAGCTCGTGCTCGTTCCATGGTTCTTTGAACCTCGCAAATGACTCGAGGCTGAGTAGACGGAGATAATAAGCGAGGCTCTAAAGACGTGAGGCTCTGCAAAAAGGGAAAAGGGAGACAAACCGCGCTAATGGTAATTTGTAAAACTCGGTATGGTGACGGTAAAATACGAACGGGACCGTACATCTTACCTGGAATTGATGACCTCGTACGTCGTACTCTGTCAAAGCATGCAACCTTCTGGCAAAAGAATGGTAAACGTCACCTCCCGAAGTGCTTGGGAGCCCATATTTTAAGGCCACCCGCCATGACCCAATGGGAAAATCGAGTAGGAGGCTGTTGCCAAACCAAGTCAAGATGTGCAAGTGTCAAGTTCATACTGTCTCGTCCCGTTCCCTGGAAACGGAGAACATCGGAGCAACCCAATCCATCTGAATATCCGCAACGCGGAGAGACCAAACCCGCTTGAATACCTGAAGATCAACGCCAAGTCTGCTATCCAACAGCTAGTCTCCTGATTTCCCTCCCATTTAGGCACGATCTGTCGCATGAAACGGAGGGTAACGGAGATGAGTATCATCCAAACCCGTCTGCCGTGAAGAAAGGATGACCACCCACCTGCTAAATCAGGGATAGTTGGGACAGGTTTCATCCTGCAGTATACCGTTGAGGTCGACAGCTCCTGCCAAAAAAAGACTAAAACATCGAGAATACGACCTCACTAATCCCATATTACTGCCATCAGCACTCACAAATCCCGAACGGATGTCCAACAGCTCAACAGGGCTCACGAGTGGACGTTGCAATTTATCAGCTGAAACACCACGATGCAGAGATAGTCCACGCCAGAAGGCCCGATCCCGAGACTAGTGACCCGGGTCTCTGGCTTCGGTGTGATGATGGCAGCATTAGTGCTTTGTGTGGTCGTCAATGCCCGGGGCTGATTGGCGTGGCTGGTAGGTTGCAGGAGGTAATACGCACGTGTGTGGGCATAGACCTAACTATGCGAAGTCCTCACCGATAGTTATGGTGCATTGAAGTACGAAGTACTCCGTACGGAGTAGTCTCAGGCGAGTAAGGATTTGGAAGACGCATTGTCTTATGATCGCCACGGTCGGCATCATGAGTCGAGGGATGATGTTATTGCTCGTTTGTTTTTGTTTATTTTGACGAATGACAGATCATCCTTACTGTTGGTGCTGAGAGTTTGCAATTTCTTTTTTTTCTTGGATATTATTTTATTATCGCGAAGGATCCTCCATGTCACATCCTTCCACAACGTTCATTCCAGATGTACACTCACTCTGCCACCCCCTTCATTCCCCAGCCCACCCCCACGTCCAATCCAAGGACTGCTCTTCAGCCTTGCAGGGAAAATCTCGCTTGTAGGTTGCAAGCATGGCGACATCTCATTGTCTCATTTCATCGCCATGAGACAGATTCCCAGAATAGGCCAGGGCTGTGATATCCACTCGATATGAGACTCTGCAGAATGTAGTGCGTATCCGGGGGCCATATGTGAACCCGTTGCAATACATATAACATACATGTACAGATATGAGGACTTCGTACGTAGTAACCTGAGAAATCCTAAGTAATCCTACCTAGGTAGGTAGAAAAAGCAATACACACATCGCATAACTTATGTATCCAATGTGAATTCGACAATGGCATTGTTCTCCACTCATACTGAACTTTGCATTTACGCCCGATCAGACAACAAGGCTGTGTTTATCCGGCAGTTAAGCAGTTAGTGGGCCTGTTTCATTTAAGGTCTGGAGACATTGTATCGAGCGTACTGCACAGACCAGAATTCAACCGGGCAGATCGTGTTCTCCGAGCTGAAGAGTCCCTCTGCAGATCAGAAAAGACAATAAATCAATAATAGCACCTTTGATCAGACAAAAAAAAAGTAGAAAACGTCAGCTCCTTCAGCCCACATCGCATGTTTACACCATACAACATACATCCTCAGGCTGTACCTCCCTATTATTGTCTCCACGACCATGCCTAATATTACATCTCCTCTCTCATTTTCTAGAACCAATCTTCCAAGCTAACGAAAACAGAAAGCCAAAAATAAGATCCGCAAACAATAAGCAAAGTCTCTTTTTACTTCGTCACGAAATCCCACGTGTCCTAGTGCTTATACCACATAACCAGCTTCCCACCAGGGTAACCATGCGGTTTTCCCTTTTTTTTTTTTTTTTTTTTTTTTTTTATGAACTTCTTTCTAGCTTAGGGGCAGACAGTGGCTGTAACCAGAGGATCAGGATGATATACGGAGGAAAGGGAAGCAACTCCGGCGACTGCTCCGTACTCCGTAGCTATATAAAATATATTGAAATCCAATGAACTTTCAGCTCCGTCCTGATATCCACAAATTTTTAGACATGAAAATCCGCGGAGAGTTCGAACCTTTCGCAGAAAAGGCAGAAAAGAAAAGCCAATACCCACTTACGGAGGCACAAGGCGTGAAGAAGATCGGCAAGGACCGAAAAAGGGTGTCCAATAGTAAAATGGAGAACAGAGTATTTTTTTTTTATGATTCCCAATTTACCCAAGATATGAAGGAATGAGCACTGATTCCTCTTACGAGGTACAATATTGTGGATATCCCGTGGAATTAGCGAATGGGGGGACTTAGATTAACCTGTTAATATGAAGATATTAACCACGACCGAATGGGAATCAAGGCAAGGGACAATCTAGAGCGAGATACCTAGAGAGAGTAGAACAATCTACAAAGATGTCTATGTATTCAGCCCTGGAGGATGTTGTCGATTATGTATGCACCTGTAGCCCTGTCATTGCCCTGATCTGTATTAGCTTCACTGCATCCACGAAGTAACGTAAGGGAAAGATAAAATACGCAGAGCTGATATCTCTGTACGAAGTATACAAACTCCGTATTCCGTACGGTATATATGGGTTAGCTCGTGATTTCGGCCGACGGATCCTCATTCGCTGCTTCGCTTATGATTTCTTTGCGATTTGCGCGTCGATCGATTCCAGAAGCGTGGCGGAATCCGGAGTCAAGGTCTTGATAATCATTATTCCAGTTTTACCAGTTTTTTTTTAAAAAAAAAACCCCCCACGCTTTCTTTCCCTTGACTGTTGGGCCACCTTTTTTGTTCCACGCCAGCAGAACAACACCACAGAGATCCGGATGTCTTTAAAACCGATGCCGAAAAGTTAGAACTCCTTCAGACAAAGGTGAGACAGCACGACTTATCTCGCCCTAGACTAGATATGGAAAAAGGAGCTGGAGGCGCTAGTAGATACTGTATATTGAGCTTGCTTGATATGGAGGATTTGGTATTTTCGCTCGTTTGATTTGCGAACTTTTGTACTCCGTACCCTGGTCATTGATAAAGGGGGTTTATACGGGGATAGTTATGATGATAGTATGACGACGCTAAGCACATCAAATGACTCAAGCAGTATATATGTTGTATGTTGAAATACCAAGAAAAAACCAGGATGATCATGGTCAATTCCATCGCGGGTGAGCTGCATTGAATCGAGCCGTGCAGGATTGGCCCATCCCCCCCCCCTCCCATTTAACCGTTTAGTACGAATGATGGCGTGGGGTCCAAAGAGCGGAGATAATACGTGGATATATTGCACAAGCGCAGTTCTGGATCTAGCTACGCATCAATGATGCACCTCGAACCTACTACTCCATATGTACTCCGTACTCCGTACATACTCCAGACTAGGCAAAAGAAACAATAAAAAGGGCTGACCCCTCGCACCAGCACTGCGTCTCCTCATGTGTCGTGTCTAGTGTGATGTTAGTTCTGCACGCTTGCCACCATGCGGCTGAAACATTTTCGAGTCCAGGGCCTAAAGGGATCTTGGGCCTATAGCTGAATGGGGGTCTCGGATCCGAAGAGGCGGCCGGAGGGGCGACGGGGTCTAGTCGATTATGTGGATTCCTTTTTTTCCTCCCCCCATCAAATAGTAAAGAGAATACCAAGTACGGAGTACGGAGTATGGACTCCGTATTTATAGGATAGATATCGATATATTACGGAGGCTTGTTGAATAGCCAAGAGATAGTTGAAGGTCCAGTACCTGGGCCCATCTGATGCAACCTGAACATTTGATCGGACTTACCGGGGTTTTCGGGATTGTCTTGCACGCAGGCCGACACCATCAGGTGCTTGCGCCAGTGCACTGTTCTGTCGCATTGCGCCCTCCAAGGTGGTTTCCCTTCTGGGTATGCACAATGTCAAGCATCGTACCTTGTCGCCAACGGGCAATCTCCACCATCCACAACAAGCACTAATCTGCGATTCCAAACCATTCGAATGTAGTATCGTGCCACGCGTACTCTGGTATATTTGACAGTTCGGTGTAGTTCGGGGAATCGACTAGGATCCAAAGTTCGCCAAAGAAAAAAATAAAGGGTGAGCTCCAAAGAATGATCCATGGTCCAGGCAGGGAAGTGGAAGATCCAAACGCATCACGTTATCCACTGTGCTCCGTACGGAGTACATACAATCTATTATTTGAAACCACCTTTTCCTAATGCGTCGATCTCGATTACCTCTGTGCAGACTTTGTGCCGTTGTGGGGAAGATGAACCCATCCCGCTTGGACGGGGTTCATTCCTCGGTTCTGTAGGTCTAAATTGATATGGCGCAGTTGCGCAGTGAATGCGCGTCTCCGGTCCAGGGTCCATCCAAGACATGTCGGGCGAGCTCCCTATCTGGTGCTAATGATTCGGAACTTTGCGCATCCAACGAGTTAATTTGGCCTTTTTCGCCCCTCTAGACGGGAATATCCCGTTCCTAATCCGGGGGTTCCCAGGATTGAGATAGGGAGTCATTCTGTTTGGATCTAGAATTCGCAATAGGAATGGCCCCCAACAGGAGAGACAGGGTTTCTTATACCCTGAGGTCATGTATGAAGTACTCCCCAACCCGTCCTTGGTGTGAGAATTCGACGGAGTACTTCCGTACTTCGTACTTCGTCCTTCATTCACTGGTGTTGACACCCATTATATCCAATAAATTGCGTGCTTGAAGCCGTGGGGCAGTCGGCGGCTAATCGCTAACGTCTAGCAACAGGACATAGCGTCCTTGGCTACTCACTTAGGCCGACTGCAGAGTCACCCATTTGTAATTTCAACCATGCATGATCTCGTCTTCTGCAACCTCATAATTGAGAGTCGGCAAACAAAGACTCAATCCATCACAAAAGGTAAAAACCACAGAGCGGGTTCTCTTTTTTTTTTTTCTGTTGTAGGAACACAGGAGCTTTCGACACCTCTCACTGATCTGCGCGGATCAGACAAAGAACCCGGAAAAAAAGAAATGAAATCAGAGGTTAAGCGATGGGCACAAATGATTGGCTCCTGGAAGAGGAATTTTGGACCAATCTGCCGTTGAATCTGAAATTTGACCAAATGAGGTAGTGCTCTTTAGGGAATTTTCGATTTTTCCAACGCTCTGGTTGGTCGTTGGAGTGCCAGGGTGGCATGTCGAAGTTAGTATTCCGTACTCCGTATGTGTAGCATGACTCGCGCAATGTGACGATAATTTAAAGGAAATTACCGTCTTTTTGTTCTCTTTTTGAGGGTTTTCCCTTTACCTGCATGGAAAAATCTCTCTTTAGGAACTCTTTAGGAAAGAATTTCTCAAGCGCGATGCATACAGCTGCATACACGCCTTAGTGCATTCGGTTATATTGAAGGGGTTTCGAGTAATGAATCCAATATTACCTCACGTGACTGAACGGGGCTGCGGCTACGCGACTGACGAACGCTGGGTGGATGATGATTGGATTGGAGTAGACAAAGGAAAAAAAAAACCGGGCGGGGGAAAAGGCAAACCAACTGGATTTAGCCCCGGGGGGAGCCATGTTGATCTGATCTGCACAGAATCGGGGGCTTCAGGGACTAGGACTGTGAGGAGAGGCTTGCCAAGGGGGTTTCGGAAGTAACGGGCCATACAGGAGGGGCGGATGACGCCCAAATTGACGATAAATTTCGCACTTGCGCAAGTTGACTGCGCCGCAGAGATACGTTGTCGGTTTGGTCTCTGGTGCTCGGGGTTCGGTCTGCGCGAATTTTGTCGACAGGTTTTTGTGACGTCTCAGCTTGGAATATCCGAAGGGCCCCTTCTGAAGAAGATCCAAGGAAAACCGTTGGCGGCTGCAGATGACGATCCTGGTCAAGGCGCCGAGGGAAAATTATCAAATCATCAAATTATCAAATTATCTCACGAAACGGACCATCCGAAATGGGGGATCTCTATGCAAGTTGACTGCGCGGGAAATCCGTGTCGGCTGCTGCCGAGTGGACGACGCTCATTGGATTGGCCCCAATTCCCCAGAGAACATACCCATGGACGAGATTTCTGAATTCAACCTTAGGTCCAACGGAACCAACAGATCTAACAGATTTCAATAGATCTAATAATCTACCAATCCAACAATTCAGGAATGAGGCCAACTGAAAGGCAAGGATACTCCAGGATACTCCAGGATACCTCATAATGCGCCTAATGTGCTGGCAAATTGAGCTTGCATTAGCCCCCTCCTCTCATTCGCTCCGAGATCCCAGGGCCATGGCGTACGAACAGATGACTGATGCGTCTACCAATAGACGCCGCGCGTTTGTGTTGGTTTTTTTTTTTTTCCCTTCTTCTTTTCTGAACCAAAAAAAGAAAAAGATCTTGTTCCCATCTCACATGAAGAAACGGAGTCTCCGAACGGACCCTCAAGAAAATCTATCTCTTCAGCCTTTTCCTTTTGATACATAGATACAGAAATACAGAAATACAGATACAGAACATTACAGATGATCTCTATCGAATTGTTGAATTGGTGATTGGATTATCGATTGAATTCAATTCTCGTATTAGGAACATTAACCGCTTATGCAATGACAGGGCTGCAGATGTCCGGTACAGGTACTCTGTAGGTCGTTTTGGTTAGATGATGGCGTCTCTCATGCATCTGGGACTTGATATTGTAAACTCGCAATTTGTCATTCATCAAAGGCTTGGCACTCGGTTTGCAAAAGGGCGACGGAGTATAGATGGTAATTTTGATTACACGAAGGAAATACAATACCAAAAAATAAAAAAGAGCTCTGATGTTATTTCAGTACTCCGTAGATCTATGGACATTCAAAGGATGACCAGAGAAAACCTGAAGTCATTGCCACAACTTCAGATTAAATAGTGGCAAAAAGCAATAAAAAAGAATCTCAAACGGAGTAATCTGTCCGGTTCACCGGTTATTTATTTATTTTTTATTAGGTCTCTCTGGGGGTGGAACCTCTGAACAGACCCCTGTGAGAGTGTATCGTAAGTATACAGGGGCCAAAGAGAAGTGCACCCAACGCTATTCCTATTTTTTGGGATTTTTGGGATTTATTATTTTCTTTTTTTACTTAAAGACGACTCCAGATCTGCCCTTCAGCGCTTCATCTAGAAATCTTTTGACCTTGATCCTTCATCCTCATCCATTGGCTCTGGGGATATCCAGAGACTTCCTCTCTGGATCACAAGTACACTGGGTCTAAGCATCTCTGACCTGCAACTCTGGACCTAGAAATACTGGAGGTCAAAGAGAATAAAAAAAACATACGTATTGGCATATCAATGACATCTACCTACGCAACACTCCAAAGCAAAATGAAAATCGACGCTCTCCTCAACCCAGGCGACGGAGACTCCTACACAGACTCCCCTCGCTCCCAACATGCCTCAATCCCCAGCTATCAGCCCTCACCAACTTTCCCCCCAAGCCCAAACTACTGGTATGGTCGAAACTACGATAGCCCAGGCCACACCTCTCAGAACATGAACATCAACCACGCCCATCAACAACAGTCCCATCAACAGATGTTCTTCACCTACCGCCCATCCACCACCCGGGGCACCAATCCCAGCCCGCTGTCCACACCCTCCTCGCCAGACCCGTATCACTCGCGGGAGCGCTTCTCCAGCGTCTCCAGCAGCTCCTCGACGAACGGGGACCGTCGTCGGCCCCCGCGGCCCAAGTACGAGGAAGAGGAGATGTACTTCATCTGGTATCACCGCGTCGACCTCTGCCAGGAGTGGAAGGAGGTCCGCGAGGCGTTTAATCGCCAGTTCCCGGATCGCCAGCGGCGGGGCTTCCAGGGCATCCAGTGCAAGTTTTACCGCTTTATTAAGGAGAAGAAGTGTCCCACGCTGCGGGAGCAGCGACGGATGCGGGATGGGGAGTTCCTGAGAGAGGGGGCTTCGGCTGCCGTGACTGGGGATCATCATGGGGCGCCCAAGTTTGGTGTGAGGGAGTTCACCCAAGTGTGGTATCCCTGGATGAGGAAGGATGATGTTGGTATGCGGAGAATGTGATGACTTTTCGATTTGATTGTTCTTTTTTTTTTGTTATCCTGGAAGGTCAAATTGTTCTACTGTCTTGTTTTTGCGTGGGTCGGTCTTCGTCTTTTCTTAAGATACCTCACTGGAGTTACTTTTTCTATTTCAGCGTGGGAGGTCTGCTGTCGTTTCGATATCTTGTTATACCAACCCCATGTTTCTGGGTTCCTGTCTTTCCTTAACTGTTCAACATCCTGTTCTTACACATCTTGTTTCCTGGTTATATAATATCTACAATATCTATGGAGCAATCCATACCGCAGATTCCACATTCAGATTCACCTCGAAAATACTCGTTATAAAGGTCACAATACATTCCCTCCATCTATCCCCTCCACATCTCATATATATGCAATCCAAATGACTATCTGCACAAGAGCATTACCACACAAAATGATAACCTCCCCTTGCATCCCTGACTCGCATACCCCAGCAGAACCCTCTCCCCTTCTAGATCCCCATCCCCCAAATATGACACCGACCAACACGATCCTCCGCCTCGCTTGCTCCTAGCCTGGAAATTAACCGCCGCCTTTATTCCTTTATTCCTTTATTCCTTATCCCGTATCGCGAGTCATCCCTCGACCACGGACCCAAAGCAATACTACTCGTAACACCCTATCCCCTACCCTCATAAGTACCTACATGAACGGTATCCGTACATTGTACTCCGTACTTCAAATCCCTCCCCAATCATCACAACCAGACCAACAAACACAGTCCCCCCCGGCACATCCCCTATCCGGTCGATCATGCTCCCCAATCCTTCGAGCAATCGCCCACACCTGATATCTGCATCGTCAGGATCGTGATACCGCATCCGGTATGACCATCCACACCATTACATCTGTGCCATGCAATGAAACTAATTTCTCATTTTGTTTTTACGGGGTACAGCTTTTGCATACTTGCGTAGCATATGAGGTAAGACCAGATTTCCTTTTCTGATTATCTGAGGATATGCTAGGGGTACTTTTACTCTGACTCTGTATCTCATACCAGTACGGAGTAGTGAGAACGGAGTTGAAGAAAAGATCAGGATTACATTGTCCATTGCACAATGCTTACTCCGTACTCCGTACTCCATAGTGAAGCATTCATTCCACATCGGGTAATCGGGTGGCCCCCCTTTTTTTGTTTCTATCAATCATCTTCGGAAATGGCGATAGACGCGTCTAGAAAGGAATCCATGCTTTTCCACATGTCTATCGGGTGATGTGTCGAGGATGGAGAGGGAAATGCGCATTTGATATATCGGGATTCGGTCATTGGGGTTGCGGTTTCTCCCGTTTCAGTTTCGTTCTTTTTTTTTTCTCTCGTTATACGGAGTACTCCGTACAACTATTTCAAACGGGGTGTCCTCCGTCATCTACTCCGTGGAGTCTTCACAGAATTAACATGAATACGTGAAGGATCGTCGAGCAGAAAGCGACGAGGTGCGAAATGGGGCCAATCCTGCCATTTCTTAGCGTCGGGGGTTCGGGAACTGGTCCCGGGCTCCATCGTGCTTTTGGTAGGATTTTGGTTCTTTTTTTTTTGGACTTCCTTTTTTCTTTGTTTTGAAGGACTACGATCTGATCTCTCAGCCTTTACGGAGTAGTTTTTTGGGGGGATTGCTAGATGTGTGATGCGAGGTGGGGGCTGAATAGGAGCTGCAATAAGGGGGCCGAACTTGGAAGTCGACTGTTACTCCGTTGTGCATATTGCACACCGTAAAACAATAAAGCGGGATATATATCGAAGAATTGATCTACAAATTGATTAAGAAGCTTTGATGTTCTTCTCGAGATCTCGGTATGGACTACTCCGTATAAATTAGTACAATACATCTAGTTGTACGAGCAGTGGGACGATGAATAGCACCGTACTAAGGAAGCAACAGTGGAAAACAGAAATGGATCTCTGCGATATAAGGAAAGTGGCACAGGAACCCAACTTCTGCAGCATTCAGTCCAATACGGAGTCCGGAGTGGGAAGGACACTGGGGAAACTCTGCATCGGATTTGCAAGCTGCAGCCCCGTACAACGCAGCGGCACTAAAATTTAGACAGCTAAAGACATCCACATCGGCTTGGACTTCCGCGGCGCTATGGTTCGCACTAATTTGTGAATCCACAGTAGACGCCAATCGCTGGTGCGGGCACTGCTGTCGAATCTTATCACTAAGATCGAAAGGGTAGGAGGGGCGCAATGGTTATGTATCGATAGTGGTTTGTCCATGGGTTAGTTGGATTTATATTCGCCAATGGCTGGTCATCTCTTGTCCTGTGTGGGATCTGACTGTACGAAGTATACGGAGCACCCTTCATCTGGTTCTGGGGTTGTACTGCTTCTCTTGGTATGTCGGATATTTTAAGGTCAAGGGTATGGATGTTGTGCAAGGATGCGCGTGTAGAACATGCGGTCGAGGTCGTACGGATAAGGTTGTGGTTGTCTGTGTATATTGGGCATTGGTGCATGGTTGACCTGCATGTCCATGTCGGATTCGTTATACGACTGTAGCAGCTGTGGCATACGAAGCAGTTTCTAGAATAGTTCTTTGCTGGCTCTTGTGTTCCCACTGACCAGTGTCCACGATTTCATTTCAAACTTGAGTTTCATTGATGGGGTTACGCTAGATGGAAACAGGTCCTAGAAGAAAAAATCACCCAGCTCAAACGCCCATAGAAAATTTGGCAGAATTTCAATCCGGAGATGTTCAAAATTCGCCTTCGGTAACTGTCATCAGATAAAGAAACCATGCTGTGATTGCTGCCAGCAAGCTCATGCTCGTGGTGGAAATGAAGCTCATATCCATCTAGTCGGCATTGCAGATAGCAGTGAACATCAGATTCGGCTCATCCACAAAGTGGAAACCCGAAGCAGCAGAGCAACTAAGAGAAGTAGTTAGTAGAAGAAGGGATGGCGGATGAATCACTCAGCCGTATCATAAGTAGGTAACCTACGGGTCAACTTCGAATTTGGCAACGCAGTCATACGTTCCCTCCTTGGTGGACTGAAAGAAATCCCAACCGTCATGCAGATCGTAGAAGAAGATGTAGATATCAACACCATCCTGTGGTAACTAAATCAGAAGATATTCAACTTGAAAGAGACTGGCAAACTCACTTCCGCCGGCTTGATCACGATATGATCGAATTTCTTTCCATCCCAGGTAGGGTCAGAGATGACGCCCAGGATAGATTCATCATTGGGACCCTTGAGGTCAGTAGGGAGGCCAGAAAGACAGACAACACGGGAGGCACCGTCTTCAACCTTGCTCCACAGCTCGGCGTTGTCGGGCAAACCATCCTCAGGCATCGCGACAGAGATGGTAACGTCAACTTCGTCATCCTTCATCTTGATTCCACCTGAGTGGGCTTCGTAATACTCGACGCATTTCTCCTGATCAACGAACTGGACGATGACTTCCCCGTTTTCGGCCCAGGCGCGCTCGACGGCGCCACCATACACAAGCTGGAGGACACTGGAGATATCGGCCCATTCAGGGAGATTTCCGAAAACGATACGGCGGGGTGGTCCAGTGGGAACAGCCTTCGGAGCCAGCTTCTTTTGCTCCTGAAGCTGACGGACTTGTTTCATGAAATCGCCTGGAGCAACAACACCTCGAAGTGGCTTGGAAGAAGTCGACTTCTCGTCTCCAATCGACTCAGGTTTCTCAGCAGCCTTGCTATCGGCGTTGGAATGATGGTCATCGTCGGAGTCCTTGAGTACGGCACTATCCTTGTGTCCAGGGTCAAAAGCGTGAGAAGCAGCCTCATGGGAGATTGCCTTGAGAGCGACATTGTCATCCTTGAGCCCAGCGGGCTCAGTGAAAGTCTTAGCAGAAGCAACCTTCCCAGCACCCTTCACGTTGGTACTAAGAACAGCAGATTGCTTGTCTTGGTTTGCATCATTCGCGTTCCGTAGAGCAACGTCGTTCGAGTTCACACCCTATAGAAGAACAGTGTGAGATGGGAGAGCCAAGAAGAATGAGTGTTATAGTTTAAAGGTGATAAGCCAAAGCGACATAGAATGTAGCACAACAGAAGCAAGGGTAGGGCTATCAAGACAAGCAAACAATGGGAAATTTAGGGTATATAAGGTGGGAGCGATGGTACTGGGAACGCAAATGTTTGAGACATGCCTTTTCAAATCCATTGGCAGCTTTGATAAACTCGTTCAGCGGGTGCGAAATGGCGATTTCAGCGACAGGATGAGCGATTGCCTCAGTCGACATGTTGACCTCCAACTTGGTGGAGGTGGTGGTGATACGAGTATCACGGGCAGCCCTACGGACGCCAGCGGGGGCATGGCGACTCTCTTCCAGGCTGTACATCCTGTAATGACCGATCACCTCACAAAAGACTTCAGCGCAGAGGGTAACTTCAGTAATTCTCTCGAAGGGGATTGCAGGGATACCAGTAGCTCCAATGACCTTCGGAGCCATGATGAACAGATAAGAGATCAAGAGGATGCAACGAAGGGGGAAGAAGAGCGAATGCGAATGAGAAAGGAAGAAAGCGAAAAGCGAAAACAAATCAACGCGATAAGTTGGACACGTTGAAAGTGAGCCTCGACCAATTGACTGATGTGTATCGATTGAGGAAGGCGCGACCCAGTCTGATATAGAGGGGTTGTTCTTTCCTCGGGATACTCTTGCGTTTGACGTTTTGGAAGGCAGCTGCGGTCCTCGTTCAGATACATTCAACGGTGGCCTGTTACATGTTCGTGGAGATTGTTTCGTGGGGAGAGATATAAGTTTTTAAGCTGTTGCTCTGGCTGGTTATAAGTAGTATCAGGGCGGGCAGCTTGTTTGCTCTTTGGTACTTATTTGAATGTCAGACTGAATTCATCCTACGTCTAAGAAATCATAGATGCATCCTTAGTTGGAATTTGAGATATTTATAGTTCATGGAGGTGTTATAGTTGATATCCAACCTTGAAAACATCATACTAGTATATTCTTCACAGTGGTTATAAGCCATTCAATGGTGCCATTGTGATCTTAATGTTTTAGCTCTTAGGTATATACTAATCCCATCAACATTAGCAATCTTATCATGCACATCAAGAGTTGCTGGAATTTGCTCCTGTTTGGTGAAGTTGTGGGATCCTGTTTTATGTGTGAATTCTTTCTGCATCATCATAGGTATTCTAGGCTAGATATACCCTCGTCGGCATCATGTGTACTGCACGTGGTATATAAACATCCCAACAAGATAACCAGATGGGATAAGATGAGAGCAGCACTGATTATGTGAAACATGCATGGTCAAACCCCCACAGAACATATCAGGGTGGCATTGATGCACCTCTCTAAAGAAAGATACTAAACACAGCGTATTGCCTTGTTCCCATTTCCCCGTACTTTTATCCATCTGTCTCCCATGGTCAATTATATATCCACGAGTTACACGGCTCTCCGCAAAACATATCCAGGGGCCTGAGTGTTTGTGCTGATCATATCACTAGAAGACCATGCAGAGAACCCAGCATTGTTTTATCGAGATATATAGGAGGTGAAGTAGCTCAACTTCAATTATTATTATATTCATTTATCTCATGCCTGCGAGGCTTTAACAAAATTATACATACACTAGAAGACACCGAGAAATAAGCAAATCTACATGACAAATATGGGTATCAGGTCTCAGAATCTCAAAGGTTCTATGACGGCACAGGGATGCTCTCAAATCCCTTCTGCCCAGGCTTGCGGTCTTCGACAATGACCTGAAGCCCACGACGGCCACAGTAACCGTCATTGCCGGCGACCCGATCAACAACTTGGAAAGAACCGCCGCCATCCTTTGCAGCATCCGGCACCCACACATTCTCCTGCACAGTCTGGCCAGGCACCTCAGCACGACGAGGGTTGTGCCAAGGAAGACCCACAAGGTGATTGCCAAGGTTGTGGAGGAAAGAATACAGCCCCTCAAAGCGACGGGTGATGCCCAGCCAGGAGAGGGTACGGTGGTCATAAGCGGTTCGCACGAACGGGTTCATGTAGATGCCCGTATCGGTGATTTCGTCGACATTAGTTTGCGGGTCTTGGATGTCCGCGTGGATGAGACAGCATTCAGATGCCTCCCAGAAGAGATCGGGACCAGAACGGAAACGTGCCGGGTTGGGGCTTGTGGCTGGCGAGCTGTTCTGGAAGTATTTGGCATCAAATGCCACCATTCCGCCCCAGCAACTGCGTACTCGTACTGCGTCTTTTCCGGCCAGCACGTCGCTCCGGCTCTCACCTTTGCCAGACGTAGTGAACCAGGGATAAAAGGGGAGGCCCATGCTGTATCCTTCAAGATCGCGGGTCGCGTATGTATCGTAGAATTTGATAGGGTTGTCGAAGTCTACGGCGCAGGCTGCACGGTATTGCGCAACGCCATCGTCATTGGCATTAGTAGAGAACAAGAGCTGGAGGGTGTCGATAGGATGGAATAGGATGTCGTTCAGGTAGAGGAGTTTGTCGAATTTCAAGTCAGGATGGTCGGTCAATGGCTGTAATGCTCGATTCCGGACCTGAGCCAGATATTCGATGCGCTTGACGCGGTTCGATCCACCAGGAATGGTCACAGTCGGTAAGGTTTTCGGGTCCAAATGCTTATCGGAAACAATGGATTTCTGACACGGCACTTGATCTTCTAACGCACGCAGCGCTCGCTCTCCTTCATCGCCGCTGTCATTCTCATATATACTCAGGAACACATTGTCAGGTCCAAGTAGATCAATCAGCTCCAGTAGCTGTGTTCCCCATTGACCCTGAGCAAGCTTGCCCCCACTATCATACAGACTTGCTGCGATAAAGATCTTTTCGCTGCGAGGATTGCCTCGTCCAGGATATGAGTTTGCCAGTACCGATTCGCGGAGTGTGGTATAATGAGCCGGCAAGTGGGTATAAGAGGGGAAAAGTATTGAGGTGAAGAACGCAAGTGCAAAAACAATACCAGCGACAACGTGGAGGTAGCAACAGCGGCGAATACAGAAACGTCGTGAGCAGCTCGGCCGTGGGGTCCCTGCGAGGGCAGGTCTGGAAGGGTTGTTCAGGCGGCGGTATCCTGCTGAGGCGGAGGAAATAATTCGAGATAGCCAGGGCAGCCGGCGTTTGCCAAATTTGGACGATGAGGGAACTTGCGATTCAAAGTCAGCCTCGTCGAGATTGAACGTTCCTTGAGAGTCGACTGAGGATCGTGAGGCGAGTTCCCATTCATCGGGATGAAGCAATCGTTCAGTCATGGTGAGTCGCAATCGGGTCTACACCCTTGTGACCCTTTTCAGCAGCGAATTGATCGAATCAGAGAGTGGATAGCACCCATTATTGACACTGGTCCAAAAGAAGCTTGTTTGGTGATTTTCCCCGGAGCCCCATGGAGAAGCCTTACATCATCAACCAAGTCACGTGGAGGCGACCTGGTAGTTATATGATGTATGGGGTTGACAGCTGTCTCAGCTTCGAGAATTATCGTAGTATCTATAAGCAGAAAATCAAAGGTGTTGCTATGGCAGACAGGCCTCTTGCTTCTCAGCTCTGGCCTTTGATAGTTCCCATAGATATTATGTGTAAAAAATTGAGGGCAGCTCTGGTCTGTAGTGACGTAGCTTTAGTAAGAGTTGGGTACCAGATGTATTTCGATTCGGATGAAATCATCAATCCTGCTGGTCGCTTCAGATATTCCTTTGCTTTCAGTTCTTCGGTTGCTCATAAAGATACTGTATATTTGTACAATTACTTGCGGCGTCACTACTGAATCCATTCATCTGTGAACAATATTCTTCCCCGCATTCTACAGCCCACCATGTCGCAATCGCAGTTCAAATTCGCCAACTCTGACGCCAAAGTCCCAGGCGACGGAGCCCCTCCTCCCGAGTTCATTGTTAAAGCACCTGCCTCGACAGATATTTGGGCCAAACCACCCTCTACAAACCGTTTCTCGGCCCCAATCTTGTACCAGTCAATCCCGCTGAGCTCATTCAAACGGGTCCGTGTTGCCTTCAATGCACTCTGGGAAAAGGAATATGACCAGGGTGGACTGATCGTTGTTCTTAAAACTGCCGATGGTGGCCAGAAGTGGGTGAAAAGCGGCATTGAGCTCACTCGTGGCAAACCCCATCTCAGTGTTGTCGCTAAAGATAATTGGGCGGACTGGAGCTTGCTGCCGGTGCCATCAGGTGGCGGTGCAGCTACCCTTGAGCTGGCTAGAGAACACAACAGTTTGTGGATCTATCTCGTTGAAGGTTTGCAAAAGTCGCCTATCCGGGAGGTTACTTGGGTCTTTGACCAAGAAGACGTTCAAGACTTTTGGGTTGGTGTCTATGCTGCTCGGCCGTCGGATGAGGGCCGTGACCTGTCTGTCCATTTTGGCCATCTAATTATCGACCATCAATAAACTGGTGGGACCATGCAAGTTAGGTGTTGACTATGTGATGAGTACTTTACATTCTGTATGACAAATATGATGGTCGAAGCATCTTGGAAGGAATCATTGTAAGACTGATTTGGTGGCAAGGACTCCGGGCATTGTATTTGAAGTAGAGTAAGGTATCAATCACTGGCGTGAAAATAAAGACCTTGATCTACTGCAGTCTGTTAATCACACTAGGTACAAGTTAAGATCCACAGGGTTCAAGATCCGCAAAGAATGACCAGTATAGCGCTGAGTAGCCAATATGTCAATGGGTTCCATTGCTTTGGACCTTCTTATTGTTGACTACCCATGTGAGAAAGACATTTGGCGTGAATATGTCTCGTTATTCTCCCTTCTAATATTTGTTTGAAGTACCACCTACATGTATAAAGCTCTATGTACGGAGTATACCTATGCAAATTACACCATGCAGACCGAATTGTTTCGCTTCACACTATAAGAGGGGATTATGGGCGTTAGAACTGTCAATCAAAGCTCCACATTTATAGAAGGAAAGGAAGTTAAAGTTATACCAAACAATACCACGTTTTCCCACCTAATGTTGATGTACATGGGCCATTTCACATTTGTATACCCCTATTAGATCAGCAAAAATCAACACTAGTTATCCTAATTGGAGTTATCTGATCCTGCCTAGTGCAGTGTAATCCCGACAGCCGGGTGTATGCGCCAAATGAGCCCTATTTCGGATGCCGAGGTCACACTACACCAATCGTGTATTGATATGGCTATAGGTGGAGCACAGTAAATTAAGTCATTCCCTCTCCGTTTATTTCTTGATCGTAAGATTTCGAAACAAAATGAGGAAATCAGGAAATACCTGGGTAAAATAGATCGGGTTATTAAGCACAATATCTGGGTCAAATGACCGGCTCTGTCATTCCGGCAGTGACATGACCTTCCGAATTACTCCTGAGATCGGAGTTGATAGGTAGCAATGCATGTTGCTGCCACAGAGTGGAGGCATTTTCTTACATATTTGGAATGCTCATTTGTTTCATAGTAGTCTCTATTATAGCGTACTCCGTATGAACTATTTTGTTCCAGTTTAGTCGAGACAATGAGACAAAGCATCAAACTTTCATCTTATCTGATGCGAACCAAGGAAAAAAAGTGACTTGGCAGTACCAGGGGTTCAGCCCAAACCACCATGTGAACTAAGGTACCTCACGGGTACCCCTCCGATGGCAACCCACATGTAATTGTTCCGTGCCTGACAACTCCACCCTGGTAATTTCTCTACCTGACACATATTTCCGATTCGACCTTGGGGCACACTTCAGTTCACATAACCATGCTCGAGATAAAAGCTGGGTTGTGACTGGGTTGAGACTGTTTCTTGAACTGTCTGGGTGCAGCATCCTGGAATGCTAGAGCATAAGCTGAGATCGGACCTCAGCCTCTCACCTTACACTCTGCCACCACAGACCCCATTAGCGTGCATAAGTGCGACCGACGATCGGGCTTGGGGTCATTTTGCACAGCAAAATCCCAAGGCTTGCAGGCCTGAACTCTTCAAGGCCTGCTTTCCCTTACATTTGGGCGTCCCCTCCGAAGCACGGCGGATCTACCCATCCGCTAATCTGCCCCATAGTCGCCTACCGGATCCTGCTTCTTACATAGAATAGCCCTTCATGGGTCAACCCTCCAGGCAAGCGCGCTTCGACAACTTTTCCCATATCGCGCCCCATATTTCTTTTCCTCTGGCCCTGTCCCAATCGAGTCTCCGATTCGTTCTCGGCGTCTCGTATTGTTGTTTCTTTTTCCCTGTGGACCTGACTGGTCCAGGATTCCTAGCTAACGAGCGCCGCCAAGTACTTGCTTATTAGAGCGGACTTTCATCCCTTTTGTGTGATGCGCCTGCTGCCTATGTTTGATGTTGCATGAACTCTTTTTTTCACTTTTTTTGATGATCTGTTTTCCAGCTTGATCGTATCGTTAAGGTCACTGTCTTTTGTATATGCGTTTCTCTGAAGCCTGAGCGAACTCAACTACTCCTCGCTCTTATATGGACCTTGTCTTTTGAAGAATAGTCTCCGTTGGTCCCATACCATTTTGTGGTAGCGGTGCATCGATCACCGAGATGCCACTTCTTGATCCACGTTCAGGACCGTCCTACGGGACTATTGAGCACGAAACCTCCGAAATGGATACCGAGAGGGAACAACTGTTGCAGGATGACTACGAAGTCGAAGGACAGTCCAGTGGCCTCACTACACCAGACGAAGTGCAGGAAGGAGTCCGAAAGATTGAAGCTATCAATCTGACCTGGACAACCAAGTCCTTGATGGTCGCCTACGTCAGGTTCGTGTGGCTTGCAGACCCGTGCCTTTGCTGAACCCCTGCTGACTTGGCGCAAAGTATATTCCTCATGGCATTCTGCACGTCACTGGAAGGTCAAACCGTCATGTCGCTGTCTGCATATGCGACGAGTGCATTTAGTAAACATTCGTTGATCTCGACCGTCCTGGTCATCCAGAATGTGGTCAATGGTAGGAGCTCACTACCCCGCTCTCCGGAAAAAAAAAAAGAGTATCGAAGTGGTTGCTAATCATGAATTGTGCTTTAGCTGTCATCAAACCTCCTATGGCTAAGATCGCCGATGTATTTGGTCGCTTTGAGGCGTTCTGTTTGAGCATCCTTATATATGTCCTGGGATACATCCAAATGGCCTCTTCTACCAATGTGCAAACTTACGCCTCGGCGCAAATCTTCTATTCCGCCGGTTCGACAGGATTGCAAATCCTCCAACAAGTCTTCATCGCCGACAGCAGCGACTTGCTGAACCGTGCTTTCCTCGCCCTTCTACCCGAGTTCCCATTCTTAGTCACGGTCTGGCTTGGCCCGACAATTGCAGGCGCGGTGTTGAGTACTACTTCATGGCGATGGGGTTACGGAATGTGGGCTATCATCTTGCCCGCATCCTTCCTGCCACTCGCTCTCACATTGCTCTTTAACCAGCGCAAGGCCCAGAGATTAAACCTGATCAAAAAAAGGTCCAGAAGACGGGGAGACATCCTTAGCATATTACGCCGGACCTGGTATGATCTGGATGTGGGCGGATTGGCCCTTTTGTCTGCTGCTGTCACACTCATTCTGGTGCCTTTGACTCTTGCATCCACTGCCAAGAATGGATGGAAGAATGTTAGTATTCTGGTTATGATTGGGCTTGGTGTCGTGTGTCTATGTCTGCTGCCATTTTGGGAGACTTCAAAGAAATTGGCTCCCAAGCCCTTGCTCTCACTGCACCTCCTCAAGCAAAAAACGGCCCTTGCGGGCTGCGCGTTGGCTTTCTGGTATTTCAGTATGTCATTTTTCCCTTCTATCTTTGACACACGCTTGCTAATCTTCCCCAGTGGCCTTCTACTTCTCCGTTCAGCCTTATCTATATTCTTACCTTCAAGTCGTTCAAGGGTACGACGTTGCCACTGCTGGCCGCGTTACCCAGACTTTTGCTTTTACCTCGACCATTGCTGCCTTTAGCGTATCACTTCTGATCAAGTACACTCGACGATACCGCATCTACATTACCATCGGATGTGTGGTCTACATGACAGGTCTACTCCTAATGCTCCTATGCCGGGGAGAGGGAGCCTCGCATTTCCAAGTCCTGGGCACCCAAGTCATAGTTGGCATCGGTGGCGGTCTGGTCAACGTGCCCGTCCAGCTCGGCGTCCAAGCATCTGCCAGCCACCAGGAAGTTGCCGCAGCAACTGCGATGTTCTTGACTTCTATGGAGATGGGCGGTGCTGTCGGCGCTGCCATCTCAGGAGCCGTTTGGTCTTCTTCCATTCCCCACAAACTCCTCCAATACCTCCCGGAGGAAAGTCGGGGTCAAGCAGCCGATATATTCGGCAAGCTCACCACTGCTCTATCCTACCCGATGGGATCCCCAACTCGCGTTGCCATCAACCGTGCATACCAGGAGACCATGAACCGGCTGTTGACGCTAGCAGTCATCGCCACCCTTCCCCTCATCCCATTGAGTCTTCTCATGGTGAATTATAAACTCGATAAGGTAAGTTACAAATGACTATTCTCTGCGATCTTCTCTGACTCAAGATTAGATGGGTTACGGCAACTCCGAGCCTCGAGGTGACCCAGGTCCAGTTGAGGCAGATCCCAGCTCCGGTGAAATGCACCCCAAACGAACCTAAATACGAACATTTCTGGTTGTATTCGTTGCAACATGATACCATTACGATCTTACGAAGTGTACCCTGACTTTTCTTTTGTGGCTTTCTCGTGGCTTTTTTGTGGCTTCTTTTCTTATTGCATCTTGATACAAAGCAGCAAGTGGCGTCCTGGGTTTGAAGGTACAACACATCATTAGTATATGTATTCTGTTTCCACGGGCTGGACCAGCTCATCTGCATCTGGCGTTAGCATTTGTATCTTCATGGGATTAGAGGCATTCTCGCCGAGACTGTAACAGTTCAATAAACTGAATAGGCATCCTGCCCGACACATTAATACAGCCCTACATTATACCTAGGTAATCCGTCACCAGAACATGTCCGGGTCATAGTCAAGTCCACCAAATATACCTGGGAATTTCCAACATAGGGTATTCGAAAAGCAAACATTCAAACTCGCAACCTCATATTCCGATACGGCCGGCTTGCCGCTCTGGGTCTCGGGCTGTAACAGACCAATCCTGTGTCCAGTGGGTCCCTCATTCTGCAACAGTCTTCAGGAATAGAGTTAACCAGGCGCATGAAATGCCCAATATACTTGATCTTCACCAGCATGAGTATTCCGTACTCCGTACAGAATCGAACATCCCCGCCCAGTCCAGCCCGGCCTCAAATTCCGCATCGTTTTATATCCACCGCTATCCGTCAACAGACGGGTTCACATTTTAGTGGAGTTTGATACTCTCCCCCAGCGTATGTCTGAGCCCAACTCCCATTCAATCCCTCTCTCCCCTCTCTATTACGGCCTCTGGTGTCTCCAGCGCAAACCGCCATTAGCCCAGCTCGTATCTACCTCCACGTCAATCCACATATAGGGCCCCGTGCATGTACCTGCATATATGCATGCACGCATACCAGATACCGCAACGGAGGGCTTGGGAATCGACGGGGTTCTAAATTAGATCCCCTGACATGTGCATGTGCTTACTCTGTATGGAGTACGGAGTACGGAGTACAGGGTACCCAACGCTACGCACGCAGGTACGGAGTACATGTTTGTCAGTAGCCGTGAAGGTTCTGCTTGTGGAGAGGGATCTGGATCGGGCCGCCAAGTATAAGAACCAGCCACTCTGGACGTACTAGATCATATATGAACGGTATGAACTGTATGAAGTAAACAGTATGGATACCGAATACGGAGTATATTGGGTCCAGCTGTGTGAATATATTATTGGTGGTGAGTGCTCCAGTTCGGTCCTGGTGATCTCACACCGTGCCCACGTAAAACGGCGGGTTGAAAGGGGGAGATTGGGAGATTCGAGGCTGAGGGAGAACCCGTGAAATTGAAACTTGGCATTTGGATTCTCACACTTTATTGGTATCTCCCTAGGTATTTTTGATCCTATTCTCTATTCTCTACTCCGTAGTCTTTTTCTTTTTTCTCTTTTAATTTCAAGGGAAAATGTGAACGAAACGGAGTTGACGGGAAAAGGGGGGCTTGTGAAAATACTCCGGGGTAATAGCCTCTCCTTTTGGTTCTGAGGTTTTATAGGTTGAAACCCTCGTTTTATTTGTATTCATGAGCTTTGAGGGCATCTCTGTGATTTGCTCTGTTCTTCAATCTGAGATCAGCGGGAAAACTCCTCAAAATCGAGTCCAGAGATAATCAGTGGACCACAGCGCTTAGCCGACGGCGGTTGGCCGTTTGATATTTATAGCGATGGGATGCTGATACAGCCTGTAATAAGCGACATTAGATAGGGGAAGACATAGAAAAAGGGAAAAGGGAAAAGGGATATAAAGGACAAGTACTTTATAGCATCGGTTCCCCCTAAGAATAATACTGAGAGCTGTACAGACCGTGTATGTGGTATCGAGGCTAACACCGTCTAGACTCCATACTCTGCGGGTTGCCCCATTCAATCCAGACCACAGCTTCTTCCCTCCCTTTTTGTCTCCCACATTACCTCTCCTCCTACACCTACATCATCACACCTGTTTTAATCACCCAACATGGTTGTCGCTACCATCAAGTATGTCCCCGTCGCTTCAACCCCTCCTTGCCGAGGCGAAATCAACCCCCCCCCCTCTCTCCAGATCTCCTGGCTAACTCCGATTCAGGTGTGTCGTAGTGGGGGACGGTGCAGTAGGAAAGACCTGCTTGCTCATCTCATACACAACGAACAAGTTCCCCTCGGAATATGTCCCCACCGTCTTTGACAACTACGCTGTGACGGTGATGTAAGTCCTCCATTCGCCGAAACCCCCTCCCCCAGAACAAAAAAAAAAAATTAGATACCAGTCTCGCCTCAAAGAAACATATCTGACCGATCGCTTTTGAAATTCAGGATCGGCGATGAACCCTATACCTTAGGATTGTTCGATACCGCCGGTCAAGAGGATTACGATCGCCTGCGCCCGCTCTCTTACCCGCAGACTGACGTGTTCTTGGTCTGCTTCTCCGTCACTTCACCTGCATCATTTGAGAACGTCCGCGAAAAGTGGTTCCCCGAGGTCCACCATCACTGTCCCGGTGTGCCCTGCTTGATCGTCGGCACCCAGACCGATTTGCGTGACGATGCCGGTGTGCGGGACAAGCTCGCCCGCCAGAAGATGCAGCCCATCCGCAAGGAAGATGGTGACCGGATGGCGAAGGAACTCGGCGCTGTCAAATACGTCGAGTGTTCGGCTCTGACACAGTACAAATTGAAAGATGTCTTTGATGAGGTACACCGAATCTTTCCCCATTTTTGCTGCCCAATCTCTCCACACCGCCACTGACTCGTTCTCGCTCTGATCTCTAGGCTATCGTCGCGGCCCTCGAACCCGCACCCAAGAAGAAGTCAAGGGGCTGCCGCTTGCTGTGAATTACCCCTCACGGATATATCGCAGGTTGGTCCGAGTGCGACGGTCAGATCGCACTCGGGTTGATGCCTGGTTGACGCGCGCCTCGAAGCAGTTACGATGGAATGAACCTGTTTATTTCGCTTTTTTTTCATACTCTTTCACGTTCTCCTGGGTGGCACTTATTTCTGGCTGGACTGGCTTTCTGGGATATCCAAATTCAGCGACCAAAAAAAAGGGGGGAGGATCTTGTATTATGGCTAGCGATGCTATGTGAAGCGTTTCATATTTACGTTGTTCAGTTGAAAATGGCTTCTGTGCTTATTCTTGATCCCCTTTCCCTTTGTGTCTTTGGTCGCATATCCCGGATCCAGCTCTAGCCGTTTCTAGTTTGCCCTGTCCCTTCTCTGCTCCTACACCCTTTGCACGCTTCTTTTCTTCTTGCTTCGCCCGGCTGCGTCCATCTGCCGTCTTCAACGACCTAGTCTGGCTCTCCTGGTGCCCGTCTTTTTTCCCCCTTCCTCCCCCAATCCTCCGTCTCATTTCTCTCATTTACGAACTACAGCGACAGCAATTTTGACCTTCTCCTCCCCTTTTGTCGCGTCGGCTACATTCCCCCGCATCCACCTACTACCTTTTTCGCACCCGGCGCTTTCACCTCTTTGATCGTCTCTATCGGCGTTGGATGTCAGGGCGTCGTGCTTTGGCTGGCGGACGGTTTCCGTCACTGTGATCCCGCAATCATATCCCCCATATGCCCCTGTCTTTTGCCTGCCTCACGTGCTATTTATGTACCGGACTACGAATTCGAGCTTGCTGTACCCTTCCCTTGCAGATCCGGCTTCTTCTCTGCGTCGTTTGTTTCTTGCGTGACTCTTGCTCTTTATTCCAATCTGATCTACTACCATATCTACTCTCCACGCGCGGTCTTGATACAAGCATCCTTGTTCATGTCTCTTTTCTGCGTCTGATCTACTTGCAATCCTTTTTTTGAGTTATCTCTGACTGAGCAAAGTTATTTCTGGGCCTTAGAAAGTCGCAGTCTAGTGGAGTCCAATTCAAATCATTTCTATAAGACTACCCAGGTATTATTTAGGGTGGTATTAGGGCGGTAGCTGTATCTGTTATTTTACATGGAGTATTGATTCGTATCGAGTCTCTGATGTCATAAGCCGAGGGAGCTCAGCTGGTAGAGCTCCAATGTGCTGTGCCATGACATCACATCTACGGTCTACGGTATGGATGCTACCTACTCCATACAGAGTATGAATATAACAAATATCAATACAAATTATGTATCATTCATTCTCACATTCCACATGCATCTCGTAGATCTATCAAATCGTCCAATCACACCCATTCAAAGCTCATCCTTGACCTCCTTCTCTTGCGCATCAACCCGATCCATCCAACCATACCACCCCCCAAGTTCCTCATCAACACCAGACTTAACCATACTAGTAATAATCTCAAAAGCAACCTGTGCCGCAGCAAGAGCAGTAGTCTCCCCCTTATTATCATAAGCCGGCGAAACCTCCACAATATCCGCCCCAACAACATTCAACTTCTCCAACCCCCGCAGAATCCGAATAAACTCCCGCGTAGTCCAACCGCCAGGCTCAGGAGTCCCCGTCCCCGGCGCCGTAGCCGGATCCAAAACATCAATATCAACAGAAAGATAAACCGGCTGCTCCGGATCAAGCCCCGTACGCGCAATGATCGTCTCAACAACCCCCATAGGCCCCAACTCATCAATATCATCCGCATGAATCCGGATGAAGCCTTGCTCAGGCCCCGGATTCGTATAATCCCCCGCATCAACACCAGTAAGTCTAGTCCGCAGTCCCGCATGCGCAGACGTAGAGTTACAAATCAGCCCCTCCCGACTGGCCTTGTGGAAGAACGAGCCGTGGTTGAACTGCGTCTGCTCGGACTGCCAGTATGCGCTGTATCGCACGGGATTCCACGTGTCCAGGTGTGCGTCGAAGTGCAGCACCGTGATGGGCTTCTGGTAGATCTGGTGCAGGGCCCGTAGCGCCGGCAGGGCGATGCTGTGGTCGCCGCCTAGCGTTACGAGCTTCGGGTGGCTGGCGCCGATGCCGGTGGCTTTGGGGGCTTTGTTGACGATCTTGCGGGAGCCTAGTTCTAGGAAGGCTTCGTACATCTGTCGCTCGGCCAGGCCGTTGTCGAAGGGCGTGATGGGGATGTCGCCGCAGTCGGTGATCTTTGCCCATGATTGGTATGGGTTTATCCCTGCGCGGGTGTTGTAGCTTGTTCCGGCCATTTGACGTGCGCTGGCGGCGCGGATGGCGCGTGGGCCGAAGCGGGCTCCTGTGTTTTGTGGTTAGTTTGAGGGTTATATGTTTGTGCTGGGGTTGAGTGAACGGGGGATGTATTCTTACCTGGTCGGTAACTGACGGCTGTATCGAATGGCGCGCCAATGATGGCAATGTCATAATGCTCATCGGGCTCGATCAGACATCTGACTGGCTTCAAGTGGGCGAAGCTGGCAATGCCGGAGAAGGACCACTGGATTAGTTACATGTTAGAGATTTCCGAGATATTGATGTTCGTGGATACTGTAGCATTTGCTTACCTCTTGATCCCACTTCTTGAGCAATTCCGCTCGTTCATGTTCGGGTACTACTTCCCCATCATTGTGGTGCGAGCAGGCGGCCGCCGAGCCGGCCAGAGCCAGTGTGAGGAATGTCTTCCAAGCAGGCATGGCTGGGATGATTGGGATGAAAGTGGAAAATTGGAAACCAATGGGATATTTATTTTTCTACATGACTCTTCTTTCTTTTCTCCGAGTTGTCTGAAGCCGTTGTAAAGGGAAAGACGAACAGATAAGGTGCTTCCCCGCCACATTGGCGTGGATCGGTCGTGCAGACCTTCCCTTCTTGGCTTCGGCCCGCTTTTCGGTTTTCATCTTTTCGACACTTCTTCAAGAGCTATACGGTGGACTCCGTGGCTACTATGCAATGCGGCGCGTTGTTGTAACAGGCGTTGGTGCAGTGACACCCTTAGGAGTAGGTGAGTTGCTTCTGTTCCGCACTTGTATTTTTCTTTTGTTTGCATAGCTTCAAGGTCTTGGAGTTCTCATGGGTTACATTCAACACCATACAATCTCGCAATTCTACAGTTCTGCCACTGTGCAGAGTAAGATGCGACCGAGCTCCATCCGTTGCCGATTCACCGGGAGCTCATGCACGATGTCGGTCATCCCCAGACTGGTGTTCTCGAGCTTCCTGTGTCCCCACCCATTCCTGAAGGGGAAGGTTGTGACAGCCAATGACGGAAGGGATGCGGACTGGTGCGGGTAACTTGGAGATAACAATACCCGCGTATACTTGCTGCTTACTGCTCTGACATGTCTTTGGATAATAACGTGTTACGTGAGGCCTGAACCATCTGGCTAACGCAGTACTCAGGCGTCCGGCGTACATGGAAACGCTTATTAGATGGTCATTGTGGTGTTGTCAATGTGACAGATCGCGATGAACGCTTTGCTGAACAGCCCTGCCAGATTGCTGCCGTTGTGCCGCAAGGCAGTCGCGAGGATGGGGGATGGACTGCCTCGGAATGGCTGAGTCGAGGTGTATGTCTCAACACTATCCTTTCGTGACTTGTGCATTCTTTTGGATGCTGACAGATATGGGTAGGATGAGCGAAAGATGGCCAAATTTGCGCAGTATGCTATGGCAGCGACAGAGGAGGCACTTCAAGATGCAGAATGGAAGCCCGAGCCTTTCGAGCAGAGAGAGGCAACAGTATGTTTATGAATGTGTATGGTCGTTGGGACTGTGTTGACCATTCTGATAGGGCGTCTGCTTGGGATCAGGCATTGGGAACTTTGATGAAATGTACAACACTACTTTAGCGTATGACAAAGGGGTGAGGCCTCTTCATTTGGAACAATATGTGGAGAGCTGCAACTGACTTCCTGTATAGGGCTATAAAAAGGTCAACCCTCTGTTCGTGCCAAAGCTACTTATTAACCTTGGAGCTGGACATATCTCTATGAAGTACGGATTCATGGGCCCCAACCACTCGGCAACGACAGCTTGCACGACTGGTGCTCATTCCATTGGTGATGCAGCTCGGTTCATTGCTTGCGGTGATGCTGATGTGATGGTCGCCGGTGGTGCGGAGTCCTGTATCCATCCTTTGGCTATAGGTGGATTTGCCCGTGCAAGGAGTCTAGCTTCGACATTCAACGATACCCCAGAGAAGGCATCTCGACCGTTCGACGCTGACCGTGGAGGCTTTGTGGTGGGTGAAGGTGCAGCTGTGGTAATTCTGGAGGTATGTGTTCTGATCCAGATGCAGGCATGAGTAATACCACTACCTCTATGGCCTGACACTGATGTTTTTGCTATAGGAGCTTGAACATGCCCTCGCAAGAGGGGCCCGAATTTATGCAGAGCTCAAAGGATATGGCTGCTCTAGCGACGCACATCATATGACCTCGCCCAAAGAAAACGGCGAAGGCGCATTCATGGCAATGAAAAAAGCCCTTAAGCAAGCCCAGATCCGCCCCGCTGCGGTTGACTATGTCAATGCGCATGCGACTTCGACCATTGTTGGCGATGCTGCTGAAAATGCTGCTATTAAGTCGCTTCTGCTTGGTGCTGATGGCAAGCAGAAAGCTGCTGATGTGAATGTCAGCAGCACAAAGGGTGCCCTCGGCCATCTTCTTGGTGGTGCTGGTGCCGTTGAAGCTGTGATCAGTGTTCTTGCACTCCATGAAGTGAGTTCAATCGATGGCCCGAGGTAACTATGCTGCAGCTTGGACTAATAAGGAATAGAATATTATGCCTCCTACTATCAACCTCGACCGCTTGGCTGATGGATTTGATTGCAACTATGCACCAAAGGATCCTCAGTCTCGACAGATTGATGTTGCATTGACAAACAGCTTTGGATTCGGTGGTACAAACAGTAGTCTTTGCTTTGCTAAGTACTCATGACCTTTGGTCCCATTGTATAGTATTGTGTTTGAATAGACTATGAGTTAGGGCCCAAAGCTTGGCAGGCACTGGTTTGTCCCAAAAGAGAATTGCCTGATCGTTGACTTCCAAGGTCAATTGATCAATACATTTCTTGATTCATTCCTGACTTGAAAGACCATTCAAAATATTCACTCATTGTGAGATCTCAATAAGAAAAATTAAACATTGCATTCAACGCAAAATGGTCAAATAGCTTGCATTTGGTGTACTTTAGATAGATCAATAGATAGCACGTGATCGGTCCTAATGCGGAGCCCCAGCCTGACCTTGACTCTGGAGATTGAACCCATACCTTTATAACCACCACCAACGCCGTTCTAAAGGCTTTTTGAGTGACAAGAAATCACTCTGTCTCTCAATATCTCTTCGGTTTGCGCTCACCATGGCGAACAATGGTGACCCTGGTCGAGGTACGTAATACCTCTTTCCCTTGAAAGCGCAAAACATCTGGGATGCTTTGACATCAAGCTCAAGGTATTCGAAATCTACAAATGACCCAAGCTAATTATATGCTCTTGGGTAGGATCAGGAAGTCTGGTCGATGCGTCCGGGTACACCTTCACAGACAAGGATACCAAACCCGGCAAGATCAAGGTGAAGAAGACGTCCAAGGCATCGACTAAGAAGAAGGCAGACGGTAAAGCTTTTCGGATACCTTTTGAACAGGAAATCGCGTTAACACGAAATATAGAAACCAAAGATGGCCCTGTCGATACCTCCCCTACCGCATCACCCCTCCCCGTCCTCGACAGCAAGGTCGTCGCCGTATTCCCGACCGGCAGACCCCGCGAAGATGACCTTATTGAAACCGTCATCTGCAAGCACTGCAAGCGTCCTACTCTCAAACAAACTGCGGCAGACCATGTTCGTGGCTGTCTGAAGGCCAAGCAAGAAAAGGCACGCAAGAAGAAGGAAGCCCGCGATGCGGCCAATCGCCTGAAGGCCGGCGATGATAAAGACGACGATGGCCCCGATAGGCTCGATGCAGAAACGGCCAATATGGGTCAGAAGAGCGCCAAAAAGAGCGCCACGAAGGGCACCGAGGATGGCAGGAAGGGCAAGAAACGCAAGGCCGACGAGGATGATGGCAAGGAGTCAAAGAAAAAGAAGAAGAAGGACGAGCCTAAGCAAAAGACTGCCAAACCAAAGGGCCCTGTTGATGTCGAGAAACAGTGCGGTGTCATTCTGCCCAACGGTGCGCAGTGCGCTCGTTCCTTGACCTGCAAGAGTCATTCCATGGGCGCCAAGCGCTCAGTGCCTGGCCGCACTCTGCCGTATGATATGTTACTCCAGCAGTATCAGAAGAAGAACCAGGCTCGCCAGCAGAGTAAGTTTGCTATCCTTTTGCTCAGGCTTATAAATCTTGAGGTATCTGACCTAATTGAACCACAGAGGCTGCCATCGATGCCAATGCCCCTCTACAAGAAGATATCGAAAACAGCGGTCCTATTGACTCCGACGAGGAAAGAGATTCGGTCATGGCTGCCATCGCCCGCTCTGCGCCTCAACCTCTTGTTCGCCATCCCCTGATCACTACCAAATCCAAGTATCGCTATGTTCGCATCAAGGAGCAAATGTCACACGCCATGGGCGTTCGGAACGGGGGAGGTCTTTTCTCCAACGATGAAAGCCAGCCCCTCTTTGGTGGCATCCTTTTCTCAACAGTTGCAAACGACATGGACTCTGCATCCATTGACGCCCATGGAGAGGTCGATGACTCTGCTGGGGTGATGGATGCAACCAAGAGATCAGTCCTCCAAGGCGGTCGCAATACCCCCGTCACTACAGGTTGAGTGACACTTCAGTCAACCTACACATCAAGCAATGACTTACGACGATTCTTTTTTCGTTTGGGTTCGGGTCTTCCTCCCCCTACCGTGTACCGGATACTGGATGCTGGCGTTCATGGGTGCAGTAGCGACTATTGGTCATTGCATCATTCTTCTTTAATATCTCGATGTCTTTCTCATTCTTCGCTTTCCCTGGATAGGACATGGACACAGGCTGGTTCTGTCTACTTTGAAAGGTGACAATATGATACCCCGGTTGGCGTGATGCATTTGGAATTTCGAAAACAATGGCAATTGAACACTTTTCATAATTTTTGATTCATAGTGTATGTGAAAGGATCTATAAATGTGTCGACTAATGACACTTAGTCGATCCAATTCGTAATGATGGTTAACAGGGCGGTGCGCGCCTTGAGGTCCGAATCTTCAATATAGGATGATGTCAAGAACCCCGGATCACTCGTGGATCTGAATATTGGCGTCCGCCAGCTACCAGTCTACCTCAGGGCGATCTTGGTTGGACTTCACGACATCTGCAGTCCTCCAGGAATGGATGTGCTTATTTACATGATTATGTGATATATATGCCTGAGGCACTAACAATGGCATCTTGGCCCATACCGTCTGCCGATCACTCATTGTCTTTCAGAACTAACAGCATGCGCAAAGCGAACTGGCCTTGGATGACTCTCTCTATATGCCCTCTTTAACCACATCTACAGCTAAAAAGTATCTGGTTTCTCTCATCCCGATTGTGGGCAAGCGCCCTTCGCATTCACTATCACTCTACCAAGCTCTCCGAGACTTATTGATCGCAGCTTGATCCTCCCTCTCATTCTTCAAAGTGTCCCAAAATCACATATCCCGAAACCCTGTACTGTCACCATGGGTCACACCGTCCCTGATCTCGACTCGATTGGTATCAAAGCCGATCATGAGCTCGCTGATCAATTTCGCCGCGAAGTCGCCAATCTCCTTGGGCGCAACAATCTCAACTTCCCCGGCGCACAACCGGTCAGCTTCTCGGCGCGACATTTGACCGAATTGCAGCAGAATGATTATTTCGTCTGCGAAAAGACCGATGGCATCCGCTGCTTAATGTACTTTGCGCGCGGGGATCCCGACTCCGACATGCCAGAGATCCACTACCTGATTGATCGCAAGAACGACTACCGCTACGTACCTGGCCTACATTTCCCTCTGCCGAACGATGAAACTTTCCAGAGTTTCCATGTCGACACCTTGGTCGACGGCGAGCTTGTCAATGATACCTACGAGGATGGAACTACACAGTTGAAGTATTTAGTGTTCGACTGTCTGGTGCTAGATGGACAAAGCTTGATGCATCGTACTCTGGATAAGCGACTGGCCTACTTCAAGGAAAAGGTACTACGGCCCTACAACGCCATGTACCGCAAATTCCCGGAGGAGAAAAACCACCGTGCATTTGCTGTTGAGGACAAATCTACGCAGTTCAGCTACGGCATTGAAATGATGTTCCGCGAAATTATTCCTAAAGTCAAGCTCATCCACGGTAACGACGGTCTCATCTTTACTTGCCGCAGTACTCCGTACCGCATTGGCACTGATGAGCACATCCTCAAATGGAAGCCACCCCAAGAGAATACGATCGATTTCCGTATGCGCCTCGAGTTTCCAACGCTTGAACCAGATACGGAGGATGAGGCTGATGGTGTGACCCAGCCATATGTGGACTACGACGCTATCCCGATCTGCCACCTGTTCGTCATGCTAAATGCTGGTGAGTACCGTCATTTCGGGGAGATGTTTGTCGAGCCGAAGGAATGGGAAGATCTTAAGGCCATGGGGGTTCCACTGGATGATACAATCGTCGAGTGTGCCAAAGATGAGGAAGGACGCTGGCGCTTCTATCGTATACGCGACGACAAGAATGATGCAAACCACATTTCCACTGTTGAAAAGGTCCTTGAAAGTATCGAGGATCGCGTCACCGAGGATGATCTCATTCGTCTTGCTCCTATCATCAAGACGGCCTGGAAACAGCGCCAGCACAATATGGCTGCTGCGGACGAGGAGAAGAAGCGGAGAGCCCAGGCATTGCCACCGTCCGCGAATCCCAACGGGGTAAAGCGCAAATATGAAGGTTGAAGAAAAAGGCAATCTTCTTTCTCGGCTGCTCTTTGTCTGGTTCATTGCAAGGCGCTTGGCGTTGGTTTGGACTTTGTATTTCACCTATAAGATCACACAGCATGGCAACATGGAAGGGGATTCAAATCCCGAAAACAGGACGCGGTGCTTGCGGCATTATCATTTTGAAAGATTTTGACGATAAATCTTTTAATTTGACGTTGTAATATACATTCTTAGTCTTTAGAACATCACCTATAGATCCGTCCTATATAAACTCGGGATGCGCCCCGATGCGGAATAGCTGACATAACGATTTCCAGTTTGCCTCAAGATTCCCGCATCATCTCCCCCATCACCAAATTCCCCAATATCGCGTGATCTCATCATTCTCATCTCTGGAATCGTTTCAGTCCCTACTAACAGTCCGATACGATGGGCGTCCGAGATTCCCATGGGGAGGCGACGGGGACGCCCGACCCTGTTGACAAGGGCTTCGCCACGCTCAACACTATCAGGTAAGTCGCTTTTTTGGCCTGAAATAATTTTAAACGTCCTTTTCAGGTCGACTTTTATCGGTCGCAACCGCTAATTAGCATCGTAGGATCGGTGTGAAGGCTATGGTTCAGAAGGTTCGTTTTCACCCTGTCTTCGCAGATTCTGGTGATCGCGTCACGTGATTATCAATCAGTTCACATACAACCTACTCCGGTATTGATACTGACTCTTCTATGTAGGACGGAGAATTGCGAAAAGCTGAGATTCTGTCTATTAGACAGCGAAAGGATGGGCCATCATTCTAGTATGCTTCTTGTGTTTTCCCTATTGGTAGTCTTTGTCGGTGTCGAGCTGGTGCTGATATAGTTCCCAGTGTACACTATGTCGATTTCAACAAGCGTCTTGATGGTGAGTTTCTACTTCCAGAAGTATGGATTTGGGATCTGGCCTGACCTTTTCTTTAGAATGGGTTTCATCATCACGCATTGATCTTTCCCATGAGGTTGAATGGCCCCAGCCAGAAAAACCTGACAAGAAGAAGGCCGGTGCTGCCAGCAAAGCGGCGCCTAGCAAAAACAAGCGTGCCCGGGCTGAGAGCCGTGATACTTCTCAAACACCAGACATCCTAAGCGGCAAAAATGTGAATGTTGGCAAGGCGTCACGGCCCTCGAGGGCTGGAGGCAAAGAAAACCTCGGCGCCGAAACACCTGGCGGTGATACCTCGATGTTCCCATCCGCAGCTGTGTCAACAGTAGGCACACCCAAAGCTGTCGAATCAGAAGACTTTGAGATGGCAGATGCTGCAGCGGAAGGCAAATCAGTAAGTGAAGATCAAGTCCAAATGGCATCCGGCGAGGTCATCACCCGTGGCGAGGAAATCGAGCGCCTTCGTACAGGTGGTAGTATGACTCAAAACCCAACGGAGATTCACCGCGTGCGAAACTTGACTCGTCTTCAAATGGGCAAGTATGACGTCGAGCCGTGGTATTTCTCCCCCTACCCGGATTCATTCTCGGACGTTGATCTAGTCTATATCGATGAGTTCTGCCTTAGCTACTTCGACAACAAGCGAGCCTTTGAGCGTCATCGCGCAAAGTGTACTTTGACACATCCACCCGGCAACGAGATCTACCGTGACGATTACATCTCTTTCTTTGAAGTGGATGGTCGTCGCCAGCGCACATGGTGTCGCAACCTGTGTCTCCTGAGCAAGCTATTCCTCGATCACAAGACCCTTTACTACGACGTTGACCCGTTCCTGTTCTACTGCATGTGCACGCGCGATGAGACAGGCTGCCATTTCGTCGGCTACTTTTCCAAAGAGAAGGACTCCGCCGAGGGGTATAACCTTGCGTGTATCATGACTTTACCGCAATATCAGCGACGTGGCTTCGGTCGCTTGCTGATCTCATTCAGCTACGAGCTTAGCAAGCGCGAAGGCAAGCTCGGCTCTCCCGAGAAACCACTTAGTGATCTGGGTCTTCTTGGTTATCGACAATACTGGCGTGAGACACTCGTGGAGTTGTTGATCGAGCCCAACCGAGAAGCGATGAGCGAGAATGAGCTCGCGGTACTCACATCTATGACCGAGAAGGACGTCCATGAGACACTGGTTGTTTTCAACATGCTTCGATATCACGTAAGTTTATCTGCCACCTTATACTATATAATATGGCTTGCTGACTATCTTTGTAGAAGGGCAACTGGGTCATTGTACTCACAGACCATGTTGTTGAGGAGCACAACAAGCGTCTTAAGAAAGAGGAGACCAAGGGCTCACGCAAAATAGACCCTGCTCGCCTCCAGTGGAAACCTCCTGTCTTTGCTGCTTCCAGCCGGACCTGGAATTGGTGATGGGATGTGTTTTGTCGTTTTCCTTTGCTATCCCATTCCCTGCGAGTGGTTTTCTGATATGGGCGGTTATTTAATGGATGCTCTGGCTTGGTTTGGGGCGTTATGGACATCGAAGCACTGGTCAATCTAAGACATGTGGTACTATATTTGCCACTGGATCTGTGTTGCTCCGGTTGATTCGATGTTATGGTTGATCTACACAGCGTATTCTCAAGGGGAAGGCGTTTGCATATGTATTTATCTTGAGCATTTCGATAGAAGCTCACAGCACTGAAATTTAAAACAATAATGTATTATCACGAGTTATGCTGTCAATGTTCTTTTGTTATCTGGAAACGCTAAAACCCTGGCTTGATACGCCTTAAGTTGCAGCAGAATCCTTGTTTCCATTCGTCGTTAAAGATGGAGTCGTATGCATCTAATGGATAGTTAGTAGGAAAAAACAGGACCAGGTAGAATACAGCTGAACATAGTGTTAAAACGTACTGCGTCCGCAAATGAGATCCATTCTTCCACCCCCTTCACAAACGTGTCGTCAGCTGCAGGGAGCATTTCATGTCCCCATACTACAAAGTCCTCAAAAGTGCCTTGCGTTTCTAGAACTTTCACTGGTTCCTCGGGTTCAGCCTCCGCATCCTCGGCGCTGTCATTCTCTGTTCGCTGAGCGGGAGGTAGCACACGATCCGTAGGCACTGCTACAACACCTGTGTATCCGGTCATATATCAGAATCAGCCAAGTCTATTCTAGCTGATCTTTTGATATTGAGAAATTCTTTGGTTGTTATCATACCTTGATAGCCCTTAGGAAGGGCAACGCGCCGACCTCGAAGTTTGCGTCCGCGGAAATGCGCCGTTAGTGTATTATCTAGATATCAAAGAGAGTTAGTTTTTTTCTTCTACCAATTGAACTCGGCTCTGGTTAGGGGTGCGTTGCGCACCTTTCTCATCTGTTGTTGGATTCCAGTACCGCTCCGGAGAATCAAGTGGTCCATCGTGGTGAATGCGACAAGGTAGGATGTTTGGTATGTATTGTTGAGTTGTTTTGCTCTTCTCTGACTGTGCGCTCGCTTTTGAGCACGGCTGAATGGCGTATGTGTCGGGCATTGTGTCGGTTGCGATTTGCAACGGACGGAAGTTTCGAGAGTCGGGGGAGCAGTGCGGCTTTTTGGAATCTTTTTGATGCAATACACTGTATCGAAGCCAGTATGGCTGGTTTGGAGTCTGACTTGAATATATCTCTGGGCCTTTGCGATCTTGATCGTTGCGTTGGATTGTTGCAAAAGATCAGAAGTGAAGCGCGACGCGTTCTCCGCGTTAAGTGGAAATTCGGGATCGACGCCAGAACTACACAGCAAATAAGTGTACACCGGCATATAGCTATCTAGGTATTTCTGTCCTTTTATTTTTCTATTTCACATATTGAATGATAGACTCATTATTACTTATCTCATAGGAATGCAAAACAATTCAATTGGTAATGATTGGGGTATACATATACAGAGTGGTTAAGCATGTCACTTCGAAAGCTACGAATATAACCATATCAGCGCTTGCGGTGAGTCTTCTTCTTCTTCTTCTTTTTCTGTCCCTCGCCCTTCTCCCTGGTGTCGGCGATCATCCGAGCAGGCCATTTCTTCAAGTGTTCACGTTCAAAAGCATCCTTTTCCCGACGATATAGAGCCATTGTAGCCCGAGCATCTTCCACACTAGAATGCGCTCCATCCTGAATCTTAATTCCCAAGAACTCCTCAGCCAACACCTTCAGACGTGGCGATCCACCACCGGCAATTTTTCGGTAAGGCGGGTGCTTGCTCGTGTCTCGGATATCGCGCTTGGGGTGACCGAGGAGGAGAGCGTCCAGATCATTGCTAACAGCATGACCAACAAGAATTCGGTCCTTCATAATCTCCGCAATTTCTTTTTGGACGTGCTCAAGGGTGCGGGCCTCCACCATATGCTTGGGGGCGATTCCGCTCACATGCGTGCGCCAGTCTGTTACCATCTCCTTCGGCCGCACGTACGAATCGTAGATTTGGTCGCCGTTGAAGTTCACCACACTGACGCGGGCAAGTACCGAGTCATTGTCTGGGTTTGGCCCGACGCCCACCATTTCACAATCCATTGCGACATATTTTCCTAGTTCGGCGCTGTAGGTGGACAGTTAGCAGCTGGTAGCACATGTGCAGCCCAAGAAGGCCGGATTTCATGAATGACAAACTTACGTCGCGGAGCGGCCTTCATTTTCCTTGTAGCGTGAGCTCGTCTCAACTGGGGCAGCTGCAGCTGCCTCTGTCTTCTCGGTCATTCTCTTGCGCTTGAGGGGTTTGGCGTCTCGGGTATATGGTTTTTGCTTCTCGGTCAACTTGCGTTTCTTCACCGTGCCATCTCCAGGAGTGTCGGAGGGCTTGCGCTTGGTAGTGCTGTCCTTCTTCAAAGTCGCCTGCAGCTTCTTCCAATTACTGGAAAGGGCCGTTTTGTCCATTCTGAGTCTGTTGGAGAGAAGGAGGAAGAGATAAAAAAAGGCGATAAGCAAGTAAATTTTCGGGCCCCACTTTTTTATCTTGGGGTTGATAGTTGACCGGACAGCGTAACTACAGCCTCGTCTGTTATGTCTACGAGTGCTATAGCATTGACTTATTTAAGAGAGTGCTTGGAGTAAAGTGATATCCATTGATCCTAATCTATCTGAGGATCACATTATATGTCCAAATAACAAAATGCACGCGCTTTTAAAGGGAATATGCAGAAAATCATTCGTACCCAGTCTTGAAGTCCTTCGCAGTCCACTTCTCCGTAATGGTTCGTCTGGCCTTGCGTGCCTGAGTAATTGGTGTGCGAGACTCCAGCTTACCCTGGACAATCAATGTTCGGAATCGGTCATCCAGCAGGTTGCCTTCGGGCTTCAATAAGCGCAGCGAATCTTGCAGCTCGTCAGGAAGCACCAGCTCCAAGCGCTGGTTGGGTACACTAGAATAACTTGTTAGTCACAACATACTATAAAGGAAGGAAGATGAAATGAAACATACGCCTTTCTGCCACCGAAAGTCTTCTTGCGGAGGATAGTGTCATCACCTTCCTCCTCGGAATCATCCGCATCGGACTGGTTCGCGCGCTCGAGCTCCCGTGCCTTGACTTGCTCGGCGATCTTAAGAATATGCTCGGCCTGTGCATCTCTCTTCTTCATCTGAGCTTCCCACTTGGCTTTCCCCTCTGCAGCCTTGCGTCGGATGACTTTGTTGCGCTGGGTCTTAGATTTTCGCTCGGGGCGCTTCTTTGTCAGCCACTCTGGCTTCTCATATTCGCTCTCGAAGCCCTCCCAGGCACTCTCATCATCTGACTTGACTTCGCCATCGTCGTTCTGGGCCTCCTCGATCAGACGCTGCTTCTCAGCTTCCTTGGCCTCTTCCTCCAACCGCTTCTTCTCGGCCTCCACTGCCTCTGCACCGTGCATTTCCAATAGCTTGTCCCATTCTTCGAACACCGGGTTGTAACTGGTTCCAGCGTGTGGCATCTTGACAGAAGGAACAGGCTTTCCATTGGCAGCAAGAGAAACGGGTGCTTGTTTTAATGTGACCGGCTCAACCTTGGGCTTGGGCTTTTGCAGGAAATCAAAGCGAGGATCGTCGTATGTGACCGAAGGTTCAGCGTCATCCGCCCACGGATCGTAGAAATCATTTTCGGTCTTCTTGCCCAAGGGCTTGGCATCTCTTGCGACTTGTTTCAAGCGCAGATATTCTTTGCGGCTGACCCAGTCGCTCTTGGGTTTCTTGGTCTTAGGCTCAATGACTCCGTCGGTGACGTTCGGGTTTCCACGCTTGCGTCCGTCCAGGGCGGGGATCATGGAGCGTTGGGCAAGGATTTCGTCTGCCTTGAGAGGCTTATGCTTCTTGCCCATAGCTTTGCGCACATTTTCATCACCGGTACTATCAATAATGAAGAGTTCGTCGGAAGGCTTCTCTGAAATGAGACCACTAGTAGCACGGACAGTTGTTAGAATTCAATGATAAGAAAAAAGGCGGGAATAGATCGGCCTACCCTTTGATCTCGGCCTCCTTCAGATGGCGCAGACCCTCCTGCACTTCAGTGACATCGACATTCTTGCGCCACGCCTTCTTGCCCTTACGGGAAGGTTGCTTGAATTGACTGGGGGCATTCACGGAAGTCGACATTGTGGAAAACAACAGTCACAGACAGTCGACGGTGATAGTATGAAAATATTGTCTTATCTTTTTTCTGGTACCAAAAAAAAATTCTGGGTCTGCTTATCTCATCACGCGCGGGGGCGGTGGTCGCGGCTATCACGATTACCGCGCTTGATTACGAACTCGCTTTTCTTCCGCCTCAAGCTGTCATCACTTGCGGCGCGTGAACTCCCCAAACGCCAGTGGGTTGTCAGTTTCCATCTTCCCGGTGGCAGCCTTGAACTTTTATTCTTGCTTACTGCAGGTCTGCCATTGCGCCGAGCGCGATCACACGCCATGCCTGTCGTCAAAGGAGGTGTCTGGTAAGAATACCCCGTTCGGACCCGCCAACGAGCTTTAATCGCTAACATTTGTTCAGGACCAATATTGAAGACGAGGTGCTTCGGGCAGCGGTATGTGCTACTTCGATTTGCTTGAAAATCTTCCAGCTACTGGTGGATAGGACGAAACTGACTCGATCGCAGGTATCCAAATATGGCCTGAACCAGTGGGCTCGAGTCTCCTCTCTGCTTGCACGCAAAACCCCGAAGCAGTGCAAGGCGCGATGGGTCGAATGGTTGGATCCTGGTATTCGAAAGACCGAGTGGTCGCGGGAGGAGGATGAGAAGCTACTGCACCTTGCGAAGCTGATGCCAACGCAATGGCGCACAATTGCTCCCATCGTTGGGCGCACTGCCACACAATGTCTTGAGCGCTACCAGAAGCTTCTGGACGAAGCCGAGTCTCGTGAAAATGACGAGCTCGGTCTGGGAGGACCCGGTGAAGAAAGCGCGGCTCCCAGCGCTGATGATGTCCGCCGTCTGAGGTTTGTGGTATTCCTTATATTGCGCAAGCCTTGTTACTCACAGTGTATAGACCTGGTGAACTTGACCCCGACCCAGAATCCAAGCCTGCCCGTCCCGACACAATCGATCTAGATGAAGATGAAAAAGAAATGCTGAGCGAAGCGCGTGCCCGTCTTGCCAACACACAAGGTAAGAAGGCTAAACGAAAGGCTCGAGAGCGTCAATTAGAAGAGTCACGTCGATTGGCGACTCTTCAAAAGCGTCGTGAACTCAAGCATGCCGGTATCAACGTCAAGGTCGTCACACGGAAGCCTGGCCAGATGGATTACAACGCAGATATTCCTTTCGAAAAGCCAGCTGCTCCCGGATTCTACGACACAATGGAAGAGAAAGCCCTGAATGAACGCCAACGAGAGGCCTTTGACCCTCGCAAGCAGCAACTCGCAAACAAGAGAAAGGGCGACCAAGACGATGATGCGGAGCGGAAGAAGCGCAAGAATGATAAAAACAGTGCCACAGCTTCCTCGGCTGCTGCTGCGCGAGCAGGTCAGATGCAAAAGATTCGCGAGGCTGAACAAAGCAGCAAGCGACGGGCATTGAATTTACCAGCACCGCAGATCAGCGAAGGTGAAATGGAAGAGATTATCAAGATGGGCATTGCTGGACAAAAAGCCGCTCAGAACGACGAAGATGAAGAACCCGGCCAGGGCCTTGTTGGAGATTACTCCACTATGATGGGAGGTGTTCCAATTAGAACCCCGCGGGCTGCTCCAGAAGATGATCACATCGCCAACGAAATCAGGAATATTCGAGCTCTGACCGAGACTCAGTCTTCCCTTCTGGGAGGAGAAAACACACCCCTTCATGAGGGCGGTTCGTCAACCGGATTTGATGGGATTGCTCCGCGTAGGCAGGATATTGTCACACCCAACCCCATGGCCACGCCATTCCGCCAGGCGAATGGCTTTGGCGCAACACCTCTACCTGGCGGTGTTGGGCCTGGTGCTACACCATTGCGCACACCGCGAGACCATCTCTCCCTGAATCAGGACGGGGGCCAGCTCATTAGCAGCACTCCCCGCGACATGAAAATCCATGATAACTTCACTCGCCAACAGTTGCGCAGCAAGTTGGCCTCTCTTCCCAAGCCTGTGCAAGGTGATTGGGATTTGGAAGAGGCCCCATCTGAAACGACTGAGCCTACAGCATTCAACAAAATGTCCGTAGAGGATGCGGAGGAGCGCGATCGTCGGAACAAAGAGGCACAGGAGAAGGCCGCCCAAGCTGAATTCAAGCGTCAATCACAAGTATACCAGCGAGGCCTGCCTCGTCCTGCCGTTCTCGATCTCAATGCTTTGTTACAACGTGCCTCTCAAGCTACCGGTGCTATTGAAAGCTTGATCGCCAATGAAGCCGCCATTCTTATTGCTCACGACTCTCGCAAGTTCCCCGTCCCCGGTGCACAGGTTGAAGGTCAAGCACCAACGCTACGCAAATTGGACGACCGTTTCCTAGACGCAGCGCGAGCATCTATTGCCACTGAAATGACATCCATTGAAGCACAAAAATCGGAATGGCAAAACAAGTTCGACGATGGCTGGTCATCAGTTCGCGCCAATTCTCTGCCCGGCCTCGAGAATTACGAGGATAACGAGCAGGACGCATTCCAGGAAGAACAGCGCATGATTGGGGCTTTCGACACAGTGCAAACTTCTCTCTTTGCCACCGCCGAGCGTGGAAACAAGCTCGAAAAGAAGCTCTCGTTGCACTACGGTGGATATCAGAACCGTGCCAAGACCCTTCGTTCGAAGATCTTGGAGGCTGCTGCTGCTCTGCCCACGGCTACGAACGAGCTGGACGCTTTCCGCACACTTCAGATCTCCGAGGAGTCTGCTGTGCCCCGGCGGCTTGAGAAACTCCGCGAGGCAGTCTCGTTTGTTATGCGGCGTGAGCGAGAGGCTCAGGAATTGTATAAGAGCCGAAAAGATGAGCTTGATGAACTCCTTGCTGGGGCAGGTACGGTGAATGGATGGCATTAGATAGTCTACTTTTTTTCGCGTGATGACCACAATATTCTGCTTTTTGTACAATTACTTTCTGTCTAATTTGACAAACCGTACCCGGTCATTCGCATGGGACATATCCCTTGAGTATCAGGAGGTTGATAAGAGTTGGACATTGACTAGCTGCCTTCGGCTAATAAGACCATCATCTTGTTAATATCCCACGCCTCTTCGAACTTGCCTCCCCCTCCTAACGTCGTTTCTCTTGGATCCTTTATGCTTTCGAGCAATATCAAACTGCATAAATTAGAGTCAAGATCCGTGCGTAAAGTGAGACTACTATGTCCATACACACTCACCGTCGCCATGTCAAACGCCGCGCTTTCGGACCTCAGGCTCATCGTCATCGACAATAGCAAACCGGTTGTCATATTTGCTAAGAGCCGCTTTCTCCCTCGACGTAATCCTAGGAAGGCAACTCGCATGATCCAACGTCGGCAGAGCCTCAATCATGCGGATAAACAGAGCAGTCGAACGATCCCGAACAACAACATCATCGTCCAGAGTCACCTTCTGTAGATAGTACGCATTGAACTTATGGGCACTGACCTCAAAGAAATCACGAGGCGAGGCGCGGTTCGCATAAATATGGAGGAAGAAGTGCACATCACGGAACTGATCGCACAAATCAGCGATGGTCTCTTGGTCCGTCGTCCAGCCGTCCCATCCAAGGAGCCCGAAGATGCAATCCGAATTCGTTGCACGGGCTTCCTCTAGTGTAGATCTTAGGAATTTGCCAACTCGACTGGTGGGTGAGATCTTGCGGTTTGCGGGCTGGAGTAGTGTCTGCATTTTGATCTGACGAGTACCTAGGATACCGAATCGCTTGCGGTGCTCGGCGACGATAATTATCAGTAGTGAGCGTAGGTAATCGTGCATTTGGTCCGCGGTAAGAGTTATGTTTGGGTAGTCGTGATCATCCCCATTCTCGGCTCGGGCGATGAAGACCACCACTGGGTCGAGGGGGGTGCGAGGAGGCACCTCTGGTTTGGGTGGTGAGGTTTGAGTAGACTTGGTGTTGGTGTCGCTTTTGGAGGGCGGTGATCGAGACCTATCAGGCAATGGCTTGCGTTCAAGCATGGTTGGAGAACGAGAGGATGAAATGTGATTGTGGATAGTGAATGATGGAGAGGTAGAGTCAGATTGAGTGAGATACCTGTTAGGGAATTGAGCTGGGCTGTTTGTTGCTACAATTACGGTCTGAGAGTGGGCAGGTTGTCCCAAAAAGGCAATCTAAATGAGGAAAGAGCAACCCAGGGGCTGGAGTATAAAATGCTTCAAAGGCACAGTAAACATACAAGGTGTCGATTGGTAAGGTCCTGCCGGACACGACTATAGAAATATGATAAAATAATGAAATGAACTCGTTTGCCGCAGTTTATCGCTTCTTGATGCTGACATCGATCTTTCCAATGCCCCAGATAGCGACGAAGACAGTGAGCATACCCGCGAAGATAGTGAAAGGCTTACGCAGGGCATCGAACATAGTGTGGTCGTAGGTTACCTAGTGGTTGATGAGTTAGCGGGACAACGATTGAAGGCTGGGCATTTATCAATACATACCACAATTTTGGCGTTACGCGCCTCGTCAGTCAGACTATCAACCTCCAGGGTCAAAGTAGTCCGGCCCAGGGTATCCATGTAAGTCTGCAGGGAGCTTAGATCGGCGTAAATGTGATTTGCGCCAGGAAGACCATTGCTGTTGGCACCTTCCAGAGTCTCGAAGCGGACATTGTGAGAGCCCTCAGGGAGAACAATGCGCACAACCACACGCTCATACTGGATGCCCTCAGCCATCTTAGGGCCCTCGATGAGCGGGACCTTGAGGACGTATGAGTCGGAGTCGACACCTGCGGCACGACGCAAGAAGGAGGCAAGATCATTGTTCCACCCAATGCGGAAACTGTAGTTCCAACCTCCGAAGATAGGGTAGCGGGGCTTGAGCTCCAAATTTCCGGCACTCTTTCCAACGCTCGGGCGGTAGCGGCTAGTCGAGACATTGCCAATATCATCAATATAGTAAGGGTCAACAGATCCAGGCAAAAGCGGATATGTTAGCTCACGAACCGCCGAAGTAGGCGCCTGTTGGTAGCTAGAGTAAGTCCACTCGACACGAGAGAACTGGTTGGTCAGCTGCGAGGCATTGTTGCGCAGCCAGTAGCGTTCCTCTGTCGCAAGGTTGCCGCCCCAGTGTGACACTTCCAGGTCACGCTCCAAAAGGTTCACGGTAATGACCGGCTTAGTGAACTCGTAGCGGACAGTGACTGGGTACTCGGTGCCCGGAGTAACCTTGGCTGTGTCGTACGGGCCGTAGGTGTATGTCGCACCCTTGCGCTCGGGATCTGAGCCGGACTTGAGGCCATCAGTGGTTGTGTAATCGGGCACATTAGTGCTGGGGAACTTCAGCTTCGTCTTTTGTGTATCCGTCACGTAAGCAGATGGCATATAAGCGGAGAAGGAATAGGTAAGGTATTGCTTATCGGCCTGTCCGATAGTCGCAGGAAGCGGGCTGAGAGAGGAAAGCACTGAATAAGAGATTCCCAGGGTAATCTGCGACTTTGGTGCCAGAGGTTCGGGGAGGTGGACAACGAAGTATTGGTTACCACTGTTATTGATGTTAGCATTGGTGTCGTCGTCCATGTCTCGCGCATTGGCGTGCCATTGGGCTTTCAATTGATACTCACGTGGATGATACAGCTTCAGTCACATCCACTTCGAAGCGCCCCTTCTCAGGTGCCTTCTTGTCTCTCACTTCGAAGCCTCCAATGCGGTCAAATACCTCGGCGGAGAAAGGAACATAATAGTCGTTTTGCGGTTGCTTGTCGACATTCTCCACCACGACATTGATAGTCTCCCGCACATATCCTTTTTCTAAATTGGTGTTCCGGACCAGGTTTGTGTTCTTGAAAACCTGGGAGGGTTTGAAGTCAGACGGGAGAACCAATCGACTGGGTGTGGTAAGGCTGGTTGCGGCGCACAGGCTGGGCGCAAGCAGCCCGAGCACTGTGGCGGTGAAGAACCTCATCCTGAAGACCTGGAGCTCACAATTTCTCCAAATTCCAAGATATCTATGAATTCAGGATGTGAATGTGTCGGGTTGATAAACTTTGTGAAGCTCGCGAAGCTGATGATACGTGGTCCCCATTGTATACTAGGGTCGCCGAAGCGGCCACATCGCGCACTCCGGCTTATCGATAACAACAGCTTCTCCTCATCTCTCGACCCCGAGGCGTCTTACTTCTTTCGTTCTTGGACTTGACGTGTTGAATTGATTTTCACAGTTGAGTTGGCTGCGGCTATAGCTGACCGTCTCCCTTACAGATCATCATGTTGGCACACACGATATTCGCCTCTCGAGCTGCTCTCCGATCTGGCTGTTTGAGGGGAGCTCGGCTATCGTCCGCTCGCCGCTATCATGGCCTTGCCCAGAGCAAGTTTTTCAAGGTGTCAGAAGAGGTGCGCGATGCAGTTGCTACAGGAAAACCGGTTGTGTCACTTGAGACGACCATTTACACACACGGTGAGTTTTTCAGTGTTCATACCTGGGGATCGAACCACTTCGCGCAAAAGCGGGGAAGCCAAGACTGATCGACTGTAGGTTTCCCTTACCCCGATAACATTGCTCTCGCTGCACTGTTGGAGTCAGTGGTGAGAGCTAATGGCGGAGTTCCTGCTACTATAGGAATTGTTGGTGGTGTGGCGAAGGTTGGTCTGAGTACCGAAGAGCTCGTCGAGCTGGCCTCGACAGCTGAAAAGAAGAGCGCTTTGAAAGTGTCTCGTAGGGACCTTGGGTATATCTGCGGCATGGTAATTAAACTAAATCAATCTTCCTGGAAACTGTTACTGACACAAGTTAGGGTTTGGTTGGGAAGCCAATCCACGGTGGTACCACAATCTCTGGCACTATGATTCTGTCGGAATTAGCTGGCATCAAAATCTTTGGTACTGGTGGATTAGGTATATTAAAAGATCAACTCATTTGCAATGAAATCTATCTAACTTGCTCTAGGTGGTGTGCACCGGGGAGGCGAGAACTCAATGGATATCTCTGGTAGGAACCCCAACCCCAACCCAGAAACAAATCTACCGTCGACGGATTATTGACGGATATTCATAGCGGATCTGACTGAGCTTGGGCGTACCCCAGTGACTGTGATCAGCTCTGGATGCAAGAGCTTTTTGGATATCCCTCGAACTCTTGAATACCTTGAGACGGAGGGTGTCTGTGTGGGCACCTTTGCTGATGGTCGGGATGGCGCCGTTGACTTCCCTGCTTTCTTTACACGGGAGAGTGGTATTCGCAGTCCCCGAGTGATTCAGAATGAAGCTGAAGCTGCTGCTATAGTTTGTAAGTTAAACCCACGTATCGAGGGTTACAATTCCGTTAACGAAGTTTCCAGATGCGCAATCGAAACTCCCAGTTCGCTCTGGGATCCACTTCGCCAACCCCGTTCCTCTGGAGCACTCAGTTCCCAAAGCAGAGATGGATCTTGTGATTGAAGAGGCTATTCGCCTTTCTCATGTAGAGGGCTACCACGGCAGTGACAACACTCCATTTGTGCTTGCTAAAATCAAGGAATTGAGTGGCGGAAAGAGCGTAGTTGCTAACAGGGCTCTGATCGAGTCAAATGTCAAGCGTGCAACGCTAGTAGCCGTGGAGCTTGCTAAGCTTGAAGAAGCTGACCGCGGAACAGGATCCGGGTGAGTTTTGTTTCTAGATACGAGATACGAGATGAGATGCAATCAATGCTAAGTTTGGATATATTCTTTGCCATAGACACATGCCAGCAGTTCCAGTTGTATCTTCATCAAGTCAAGTTCCCTCGCAACTTCAGGATAGTCCTGGGCCAGCCAGCACAGAACCAGCTATCACACCACTACCAAAGGCAGATGTCATGGTTGCCGGCTCATTGGCCATCGACCTGTCCTGCGATTTTACTCCATTCGGAGATGAACTCACACAGGTTGCACCAGTACCGCACACCTCCAACCCTGCAGTGATCGGTCAGAGTCTAGGAGGCGTCGGTCACAATGTTGCCGTTGCCGCTAGCTACGTTGGTAGCGACGTTCTCTTCTGCAGCGTCGTTGCAGACGATCTAAGTGGCCGCGCAGCCCTATCAACTCTCGACAAAGAAGGCCTCAACACAGCAGGCATCCAAGTTCTCCCAGCCACTCCACATACCCGCACAGCACAATATATCGCGATCAACGACATCAAAAAAGACCTCCTAGTAGCTATGGCCGACATGGGCATCATCGAGCTAACAGAATCCCAGCTGGACTTCGACGGCTTTTGGGAACCACTCCTTGAACGCACAAAGCCTAAGTGGGTCGTCGTAGATGCCAACTGGCGACCAGAAGTGATCTCCAAATGGAGTACATTGGCACGCAAGCACGGCGCACGTGTAGCATTCGAGCCCGTGTCCACCGCCAAGTCCCGACGGCTCTTCGGCAGCGGTGCCAACAGTGCCGGCACAACTATCGGCCAGAATCAGACAGTCCCAAACAACGCAATCAGTCTTGCGTGTCCAAACAAGCTCGAGTTGGCGGCCATGTACACTGCTGCGCGTGAGTCCCTTCTCTTCGACTCGCCGGGCTGGTGGCATATCATAAATTCCATGAACTTGTCCCCGACGGGCTCGCGCGAGCGTCTTATTGCATTGACTTCGCCCACTCTCGTCGATGAGGGACTTCCGCAACAGACCCTTCAGCTCCTTCCTTTTATTCCCTGCATTGTGACTAAACTTGGTGGCGCGGGTGCTCTACTCACTCAACTCCTCCCACCTGGCGATCCACGTCTTACGGACCCAGAATCGGCGCCTTATATCCTTGCTCGCGCTCCGCTTGACTCTGACGTGCCTTTTGGTGGTGTTTACATGCGTCTCTTCTCGCCTGCTACTATCATGCATGCCCATGATATTGTCAGTGTCAATGCGGCAGGTGACACGCTACTGGGTGTTGTGGTCGCTGGCTTGGCGAAGGATCCTTCTGTATGTATTGAGGACATCATCCCTATTGCTCAGGAGGCGAGTCGGAAAACACTTGCTAGCGCCGGGGGTGTGAGCAAAGATCTAGTTGAGTTGCGGGGTCCATTAGGGCTGTAGTGGCAGGGCTACTTGCAAATATCACATGCCCATATTACCTTGAACAGATATCAAACCTATCGGGGACTATATAGATCGGATTAGCATTACAATCAAAGATTACAGAGGTAAATCTTCAAAGCCACCCTTACTATCACCATAGAAATATTTAATATTATGTAGAATGTCTTACATAAATATGTACATGGTAACTAGCTAGTTATGTATGTTGGACCTAGGGCTTCTACAAAAGATCAACACTACATGTATGTACCCTGTTCCTTCTAGACCCCATGTATAACAAATAAATTCAGTTGCAATTGTCATAATGACTTCTCACACCGGAATCTCTTAAGACAAGAACGTACGAGCGGAAAAAAAAGGACCGCAGTTAAAGATGGGCCCCGCCACCCCCCACTCTAAAAATTGATAAGATCAAAAAGATTAACAACTTTTCTCTCCCACTCTTATACCCTCCACTCCAATACCCTTCAAAATGGCCTCTGAAACCGATAATACTGTTCCTACCCTCCGCAAGGTTCTGGTCTCAGAATCTGAGCCGCTTGCCCGCCGCTTCCGTGCTCTTTTTTCCCTCAAGCACCTGGCCTGCCTACACCCTACCACAGACCAGACCCTCCCCGCTATTGAGGCGATCGCCGCAGGATTTTCCTCCCCCTCAGCCCTGCTCAAGCACGAGCTTGCTTACTGCCTTGGCCAAACCAAGAACTTCGAGTCTGTCGCATACCTGCAGCATGTGGTGAAGGATACTGAGGAGGATGCCATGTGTCGCCATGAGGCCGCCGAGGCCCTGGGCGCCCTTGGATACGCAGAGAGCTTGGATATCCTCAAGAAATTGAGAGATGATACCAATGAATTGGATATTATTCGGGAGACTTGCGACATTGCTGTCGACCGAATTCTCTGGGAGAACTCGGAGGAGCGCAAGGCCGAGAAATTGAAGCCTAGGTACTACATGCGGAATTGCTTACTTGGAAGAGAAATGCTGACTGGATTGAAAGTGATTTCACCTCTATCGACCCCGCTCCCCCCATGCCCCTGGAAGCCGCCGAACCCTCCATCCCCGACTTGGAAAAGACACTGCTCGACACAAAGCTCCCTCTCTTCCAAAGATACCGTGCCATGTTTGGCTTGCGCGATCTTGCCTCGCCCCCCGATCTTCCCACAGCAGTTAACGCTGTGAATGCGCTGGCTAAGGGCCTCAAGGATCCCTCTGCTCTCTTCCGTCACGAGATTGCCTTTGTGTTTGGACAACTCTGCCACCCCGCTTCGATCCCTAGTCTCACTGCCTCACTGAGTGATCTGTCGGAAGCAGGAATGGTGCGTCACGAAGCAGCAGAGGCTCTTGGTAGTTTGGGCGATGAGGAGGGTGTGGAAGAGACCCTGAAGAAGTTCTTGAATGACCCTGATGAGGTGGTCAGGGACAGTGTCATTGTTGCTCTTGACATGGCTGAGTTTGAGAAGAACGGCGAAACACAATATGCGCTGATCCCAGATAGCGCCCCTGCCGTTGCTGCTGCATGATGGACATTCTGCCAGGAAAAAAAAGAAAATTGTCTCGTGACGTCGTGATTTTAATACTCTTGCTTAGTTATACAGCCTTTCACCAAAAATAGACCAGTTCCCACATCTTTTGTACAATCTCTTTCCAAGATTAATTGTTGGATGTTTCCCTGTCAGAAGTGTTAGTATTTGGTCGGCATCGTTGTGCTTTTGAGGGATTGCATACTTGAATCCACAGACACATCTGTAGAACACAGTACTTCCTTCATCAGCACTGCGCAGCTGCACTGTGGTGTAGAACATCTGCTCCCTCCCGCACTCGCTGCATGTACGATCGATGATGGCCTCGGTCTTCCTATCTTCCGCGGACAAGGTTTGGACGGCCGAGCGTTTGGCTCTCAATGCTGAAGGGAATGCGGAGGGCTTGGACTCGGAGACGGTTGTTTGAGGGATGGTATCTGTAAAGAATGATTAGGAACCAATCATACAGTACTCAGATAGTACCCCAGGGGATTTTTCATGCACCCACCTTTGTTCCGGGTGCCACAGATGTCACAGTGCAAAATCGCATCTGCATTGCCGGTAGATTCTCGTAGGAGATTACCGCAATCTGTGCAGAAAATCAATGACCCAATAACAGACATGTTGAGAATTATGCGATTCTATCTTTGAAGCAGCAGAACAAAAGACAAGAAGGTAAATCCGACGAGATTGATGCAACGAATAATCTATGCAACTTTTTTTTAGACGCACGAGCCCCCCGGCAGGCGGTCACGCGCGGCAATAGGGGTGCCGTCACCCATATGGAATTCATGAACTCATCTGATCGTAGTTCAGCTCTTTCTTTCAGACTGTGAATTTGGGATCTTTGAAATGACCTAGGAATGTCCTGAGGCGCCTGCCCTTTCTGCCATGTCTCTACCACAAGCATGTGAACTGTGTGATCCGCGCCTACCTCTTTTGACTTAACCGCGACCATGGACCAGAATGGACGCCCGGCCTTTCAGGTGGTCATCAACGGCCATCATCAGATGTCACAACCCCATGGCGCCAATATGCAGTTTCAGAATCCACCACGGCCACTGTCTGTAGATGAAGCACTGCAGTTCTCATCTATGTCCAGTGCGCCTGTATTTGGGCTTGGTCCGTTTGTTCGCTTTGTCTCCAATTCTGCTCAATCCACTGACAACTTGACTATACAGATTGCATACTACGTCCTGATGTTGGTCGACCTTCAACTACCACCTCCATAAACCATGTCCTCCAAGAAGGCCGTCGGACACTTGGTGAGCTCGATGCGGAGATGCAACCCGGACAGGATGAATCTAGTCGTTTAGAGACGTCTCGAGAATATATTCAACAGTTGCTGGATGGAGATCAGTTGACAGAATTGTAAGAAGACTCGGAAGTCTTGGAATGGCTCTCAACTCATGTGAATTCAATAGTAAATTCAAACTTCCTCGTGTTCCCGCCAGAAGCCAACAACTGCGTCCAAATGACCCCAATGGTGCTCCCTCCGGCCGTGGTAGTCTTGGCTCTTTTGCACGAATGATGCTCGACTCGACGGACATTGCGTTCAGATGTAAGTGTTGAGACATGGCGAAAATGGACAAGGTGAATTGACTGATCGCAGACCCTGAAGAAAAGACCAAGCCGGGAAGAAAAGATCTCACCCCAAAGACCGCGCTATCGTTGAATCAGCGCACACATGCTATAAACAAATCACAACCGGCCTCATTCTCAGCCTCATTTGAGCAAGACCGACCTCTTCCATCGAGTGAATTATCAGTCGTCATTCCAGTGAAACCCGTACCTTCACCCGGCAATCAAGCGAATGCAAAAAAGCCCTCGTTGAAAGGCCATGGCCAGGACGCCATGGCAGCAGTGCGATTGAAGGATCAAAAAGCGGAAGCAGATGCTGCCCTGCAAAAGCTACAAGATCTTCTTCATGAGATTTTTGAAGCAGAAGACCAAATTGAACCTGAAGATTTGACTCGGGCTTCTGACACACCGATTCCTCTTTTTGTGAGTCTCACATCGTTAGAAGTGCACGGCTTGGTGCTATCTTCTGATGCCCACATTCGTCTTCAAAATGCCCTTCGAAAGGTCGCAGGATTCGATCGACTCCAGGACATACCATCCGATTATCTTAACCGCATCCAAAAATTGTGTGAAAAGCCAATCATGGCGGCACAGTCTCCAGATATAGGCTTGGGTGATTCCTCCAGTGAGCTTGAATCTCAGGAGTGGCTGGGCAAGATTGAGGATGTGTTGAATGCATTATTTGCAATTGGAACGCTGCTACAAACGATGTCTGGACGTCGAACCGAGCGCGACCTTTGCCCCGAAGATCTCATCGAGGCTATTCCGACTGTCCTCAATCAACTATTTGACCATTGCATTATTCCGGCAGTGGAATCGCGTCCTGGTGGCAAGGATGGCCAGCACTTCCAGTTCTTCTCGGCTCAGAAGCGGGTCATTGGAAGTCTTGTTCATCAGAGCAAGAAAGTTCTTACTCTTTTTGCAAACTTCTTGTCTCGCATTGATGTATCTGAGGGGACGATCACGGCCGCCGAGTTTTTTGCTGCGAAGCTAATCTTCGTGGAGAATGCACATAATGACAAGGACTCGACATTGGGTTATCAGAAGTATGAACCTGCGAGACGTGCCGCGATGGATGTGCTTGCAAAGGTGTTTTCCAAATACCCCGAACAGCGGCCCTTTATTCTGGATGAGATTTTGGTCTCATTAGAGAAGCTTCCCACGACACGACAGAGTGCTCGACAATTCAAAGTTGCAGATGGCAAAAACATCCAACTACTCACCGCATTAGTCTTACAGCTTGTTCAGACTACTGCATTGGAGACACCTTCCCAATCGAAGATCAAACGTCGAGTCAAAACAGACAATGACGATGATGAGCTCATGGACGGTGATGACCAAGGCGTCGATTCTTCTGACGAAGATGAGTCGTTAGAACGTTTGGCGAACAAAGCCAACCGACTTTACGATAACGCGATGCGTTCTGCGCAGTACATTGTCAACTTCATCGTTCAGCGCGCGATGAATTCGACTAAGACAGGCGATCAGCCGTACAGAAACATTCTCGATCTCTTCACTCAGGATTTGATCAATGTACTTGGGTCGACTGATTGGCCGGCTGCAGAACTGCTTCTTCGGATCTTGGCCTTGCGCATGATTCAAATTACCGACCAAGATAAGAGTGCGGCGACCGCAAAGAGCATGGCTCTTGAACTCTTGGGTTGGATGGGGTCTGCCATTTCAGATCTGATAGCAACCGCCCAGCACATGCTTCCAGCCCTGGAAGACTCTGACAGTGAACTAACCGACTATCTCAAACAACAATTCGAAGAATTTTCTTCTGGGGCACTGCATCATCAAGACCTCATAACACCAACGGGGCCTTATAGGATTGCGCTTGAGCACCTTTTGCAAGACAAAAACTCTGACAATTGGCAACTCACTAGCGCGCGTGGCTATTACCTGGCCCAGTGGGCCAAAAGCGCATGTGCCCTTTACTACAATTCCGAGGACCAGGAAGAAATTGCACGAGATGATGTGACTGATGATCTGGTCACTCTATTGACAAGGTCCTTCTCGGATTCACGCTGGCTTGAGACTCATAAGGAGTTTGACAATATCCCGAATGTGCATGGAAAATTTGCCTATATTCTGACGGTATTGAATTCGAACTTTGGCAAAGCATTCGACACTATTCTCAAGGTTCTTTTAGCCTCTTTCCTCGGTGACTCCGCCAAAGTTCGGAGTCGCAGTTTGAAAAGCGTCATTTACATGCTCGAGAAGGACCCGAATCTCCTTGACAGAGATCCCTCTGTGTTGCGCGTAATCCATCGCTGTACAACAGATGCCTCGCCTATGGTCCGCGATTCTGCATTACAGTTGATCGGGCAATGTATTGGCTTGAAGCCTAAGCTTGAAGAAGAAGGATGTCGAAGTATCTTGGCCTGTGCGGCGGACCAAACAGCTGGTGTCCGAAAACGCTGCATAGGTTTATTAAAGGAACTTTACCATAAAACCTCTCGGAAGGAGTTAAAGCTAGCCATTCTCGACAGCTTTCTTCAACGCACTGGTGATTTTGAAGAAAGCGTGGCATCTTTGGCTCGCCAAACATTTGAGGAAATATGGCTTGTCCCATTCCACGAATCTATTGATAGTTCGTCCGAAGGGCCAAAACTCAAAATAGCTCTCGGAGAACAGGTGGGTCTTATAATTAGCCTGGTCGAACGCAGTGAAAGCGCATTGGATTCTCTCGGCGTTTGTTTGAGAGCGGTTCTTTCAGACAAATCCAAGTCTGCTGCGTTGAACTTCAAAGTCTGTAAGGCAATGGTCGCTACCATGTTTCAGACATTAGTGGAGGATTCAGATGACACCAGCAAGGAATTCCAACAAGCTCTTTTACAGACGATCACAGTCTTTTCCAAGGCAAATGCCAAGCTCTTCAGTCCAGACCAACTCGAAGCGCTCCATCCTTACATCGGACATCTTTCTACTGCAGATGATCTCTTCATATTTCGATCTGTAGTTGTCATTTATCGCTGTGTCTTGCCATTTTTGTCATCCTCTCACAACACGCTTTTGAAGGAAGTGCAAAACGACCTTTTCAAGAGTGTCGCCAAGCTTGCTCGCTCCGAGTTGAACGAAGTGATGGCATGTTTGTGGACCATCAATGGTGTGCTTCAGAACACGAACAGGCTGGTGAAGTTGACAGTCTCAGTCTTGAAACCGTTACAACAGTATAAGAGTGTTGATCTCTCCTCGAGCACACATGCCGCAATCTTGGCCCGGGCCAAGAGTTATATCCGTATTGCAGGGTGTGTTGGGCGTCATTGCGATCTTGAGAAGTATGCAGCTCATTTCAAGAGCGAATTCCCGAGTTGGGGCGGCGGCTCAGTTGCGGGGCTGATGGTCGATTCCATCATTCCTTTCACTGCGCCAAAAGCACCCTTTGAACTGCGTGTCATGGCTCTCGAAAGCCTGGGATCTATATGCCAGTCCTGGCCTGGTCAATTCGGCAGAGAACGTACACGGCAGACTTTCGCTCAGGCTTTCAAGGAAGACGCCCCAAGCCTGCAAAACATCGTTCTTCGGTCATTCGCAGACTTTTTTGCCATTCATGAAGGCAAATCCGAAAAAGCTGTCATGCCAACCGCAGAAGCCGCCGCCCAAGAAGATACCACCCGATTGGGCGGTTCATTGAAAGCTAGCGACAATGATGGCGCTGCCGCTTTGATCGCCCAACATTTCCTCTCAGACATGCTTCATGTGGCACAATCCCGCCAGGACACTTACTCCTTGACAGCCATTGAACTCATTGCTAGTATCAATAGGCAAGGTCTAGTGCATCCAAAGGAATGCGCAGGTGTTCTTGTCTCTCTTGAGACTTCTACGGTCCCGGCAATTGCGAAGATTGCGTTTGATACGCATAAAATGCTCCATCAGCAATATGAATCCATGTTTGAGCGAGAATACATGCGGGCTATTCAAGAGGCGTTCTATTACCAACGCGATATTGTTGGTGACTCTAATGGCGCTACTTCTCGGCCTTTTGTTTCGAAGCTCGCACCGTTGTTTGAGATTGTCAAAATCAGCAACAGCCGTTATCAGAAGAAATTCCTTTCCAACCTTTGCACAAAAGTCAACTTCGAACTGAAAAAACTGGATGTGACTGGCAGCCCTCCAGAACACCTCCTACTAGCACGTTTCGTCTCCCAAAACTTGGCCTACTTCGATTACAGTCAATTGGCCGAAGTTGTCCCTACCATCGCGTGTATGGAGCGCATTGTCGCTTCGACTGGCACTATTGTTGCGCATGCGATTGAAACCGAGATCTCCCCCACTCCAATCGGGCCCCCTCAATTAGATGCCTCCAATGGCATGATGCCAGGCTTTGCGCCCGATATGGCTCAATCGACAATCATGCCACGACCAGCCAACCCTGCAACCTTGAGGTTGTTGGCAACTGCCGCTGCATCATTGTCAATGCTTTGGGAAGCCCGAACTTACCTTCGACGTCTCTATGGAGTGAATGCCCATAGCAAGAACAAGGAAGGCAAACCTGCTATGAAGGAGCTCAACAAAGCTGCTACCAAAGTTCACGGAGTAACTGGTGACAAGTTTTGGGATGCCATTGTCAGGAACATGACGGCTTTGGACAGCGAAGAAGCCATGCAACAAAAGTGTCGTGAGTTCGCAACCCTGCTCTCGATCGACGAAGAATTCAGAGTGGATGCGGACGAGGATGCCGAAGGAGAGAGTCTGGACGCGGGAGATCTCGACGAGATGGTGCCTTCTCGACCCATGAAACGCAAGAGCTCCGTCTCTAGCTCAAATCTCAACAAACGACCCAAGATTCGGAAAAGCTCAACCGGAAAGAAGAAATCCAGCGCTGAACCGGATGAAGACCTAGATTGGGACTGATTTCACGTATCCACAGTATCATACAGGGGCGATTTTTTTTATTTGCATGTCAAGCGAGGGCGGCGTTTATTTATTTTTCTTCTCCTGCACATAAAAATATTCACGGAGAATGGGCCCTGCTTTTTGAGACGGAATGGGCGGTTGGTATGTTTATGCTTTTTTTTTTTTCATACATGCTCGAAGCTTTTGAGGTTCTCGAGCTATCCATTCCCCCTAGCTACGAGTATATAATAGAATCCTAGGAATTTAATGTCAACTAGCAGAGACACAACCTATCTAGATCTAGTTGTCGGTGAATCCACAACGGAGCCCAAGGCTGTCGTATGAGTTGTTCGCTCTGATGCCGGCTTCCCGAGTGGAGTCCCTGGCACGTGACCCGCTCCATGATGACGTCTATCGATGTTGGTATCCGGTCTGAGGTACATAGCTCTTTTTTTTCTTAGATAACTATAGCCTTCTAGTTTTGGATTGTTTTCAGTTCACTCGTTGAAGCATAGAGACATATAATGAGCTACTTTGTCTCTGCACTCAGTCGCTGATCATCACTTACCCAAGCTCCCTTTCTCCTATGACAACGGTCAACGCGATGCTGCGCCGGAGCTGTGCGGACGGCACAGGGCTGAGATCAATGGCCTTGGTGTCGGGTCGAACTCAAGCCCAAAGGACAGTGGCAGCACTCCGCCATCCTCTATCTCGATCTATACACACTCCTGCTCGACGGCCTGCCCCTCAATGGCGCACCTTGGCGCTACCCTCTACGCCGATCCGTCTCAAATCCGAAATCGCAGCCAAGGTCGAATCTAAACAACAATCTAGTGTTATCAATGCCATACGCAAGGTCTTTACATACTGCGGATTCTTTATCATCACCTCTGGCTGCGTAGTTGTGGCCTTCTTCCTTTACGATGCTAGTACATATCGCGACAGCGGGACTGCGGCGGACATCCCAATCTCAGAACTAGCACTCAATCCCCGGCGCGGTGGCCCGAAGAACTTGCCCATTGCCGATGTACTGGTTGGCGACTATGATTCGGAGGCTATGCTTGAGCAGAAAGATAAACCCCGTCTTGTGATTCTGGGAACGGGCTGGGGTAGCATTGCGCTTCTTAAGAACTTGAATCCTGCGGATTACCATGTCACTGTCGTTTCTCCTACTAACTATTTCCTATTTACTCCCATGTTGCCTTCTGCTACAGTGGGAACTTTGGGTCTTCGCTCGCTGGTTGAGCCCGTTCGGCGCATTATTGACCGGATTAATGGTCATTTCCTCAAGGGTTCCGCGATAGACGTTGATTTCTCTGCGAGACTGGTAGAGGTATCCCAGGTTGGCCAGGACGGCGAAAAGAAGAACTTCTACCTTCCTTACGACAAGCTTGTTATCGGTGTTGGTATGTTGTCACGAATCATGGTTTCAAGTCCAACAAGATTGACTGTTCTATGTTTTAGGCTGTGTAACGAACCCACACGGCGTCAAAGGTCTGGAGCATTGTAACTTCTTGAAGACGATTGATGATGCTCGCCAAATCAAGAACAAGGTGCTGGAGAATATGGAGCTAGCTTGTCTCCCCTCTACCACTGACGAAGAGCGCAAGCGCTTGCTATCATTTGTGGTATGTGGAGGTGGCCCAACCGGTGTTGAATTTGCTGCGGAGCTGTTCGATCTTTTGAACGAGGACTTGCTCCATTCTTTCCCCCGAATTGTTCGGAACGAGATCTCTGTCCACATCATCCAGAGCCGAAGTCACATTCTGAACACTTACGACGAGGCACTTTCCAAGTATGCTGAGGTATGTTTGGTCCGTTTGTGAAATGCTTTTTTGATACTCATGCTTAGCAGAGTCGATTCGATCGCGATGGCGTTCATGTTTTGACAAACGCCCGTGTCAAGGAAGTACATGATGATCGGGTTATGTTCACTCAGGTGGAAGACGGCAAGACCGTCGTGAAAGAAATCCCTACTGCATTCTGCTTATGGTCCACTGGAGTTGGTCAGTATTCCAACAATCTATATCAGTTGGTCGAGTATCCATTAATATCCCTTTAGCCCCCGCCGAGATCGCCCAAACGCTCGCCAAAAAGCTGGAAGGTCAGAACAATAAGCACGCACTCGAAACCGACTCTCATCTCCGCGTTATTGGCGCACCCTTGGGCGACGTCTACGCAATTGGCGACTGCTCCACGGTCCAGAATAATGTCGCAGATAACATTATCAGATTCCTCCGCACCATCGCTTGGGAGAAAGGCCGCGACCCCGAGAAAGTGCATCTCACGTTCTCCGAATGGACTGACTTTGCCGGCAGGGTGAAGAGACGGTTCCCGCAAGCCTCGAGCCATCTCCGTCGCCTGGACGTCCTCTTCGAACAGTACGACAAGGACCACTCGGGTACTCTCGACTACGGCGAGCTATCCGAGCTCCTCCACCAGATCGACACCAAACTCACATCCCTACCCGCCACTGCTCAGCGTGCTAATCAGCAGGGCGTATATCTGGGCAAAAAGCTTACCAAGATCGCTGCCGCTCTCCCCGGCCTCAAGGCCAATGAGATCGACTACGGTGACCTCGACGAGGCCGTGTACAAAGCTTTCAAGTATCAGCACCTTGGAAGCTTGGCGTACATTAGCAATGCTGCCATTTTCGACTTTGGCGGTATGAGCTTCAGTGGTGGTGTCATTGCTATGTATCTTTGGCGTAGCATCTACTTTGCCGAAAGTGTCAGTTTCCGCACACGGTGCATGCTGGCCATGGACTGGGGCAAGAGAGCACTCTTTGGAAGAGGTATGTTATTTTGCATAGTGGTTTTTTTCATCCATGTACTAATATTCTCTCTCCAGATCTCATGAGCTTCTGATTGCGTTTCCTTTGTTTTTCTGTCATGAGTCGATCTAGAGATGGGTTCCGTCATTCGTTTCTTTTCTTTTTGAAATTTGGCAGGATACACCCATAGATCTTGCGTCTCTCTTGAAATTCATAGCCATTTTGATTCATGTGGGCATATTTGCGGCTGGATTTAATGCGTGGATAGTTGGCTTTTTGTCTTCGCTCTCGTTGCTGCATCAATGCATTGTGTACATCATACTGTTCAAGGATCCAATTGAATGAAAGTATGATTGCTTGCTTAGTGATGGAATCGTATACGATAAACAACTACGGAGTAGAGATATCCATGGTAACAATTAGAAGTCATTTGTATTGTATAAAGCCCATGTTAGAGCCGAAATATCATCGCCTGAACTCCTAGAAATGTGGATCCAAGACGCCGCGCTAGAATAGCATAGAGGAAAAGATATGGGGGGGAGTTCTGCTTGCAACGGACCAATACACTCATGCTGTCTTCAAGACCAGCTGAAGCCGAGCATCAACCAATCATTGGATCAATGTCGTGATTGGACATCATAGTGTCACGGATGTTAGTAGCAAGGTCATCGTTACTGTTACTCTTATGAGAATCGCCAACCAAGCCAATGTCCAGGGTATCTGGGATGTCTTTTTTGGCGTCTCGTGCCTTTTGCTCGGCATATGCCCGGGTCTTCACAAGATTTCGCAGCCGGGCCTCTTTACGAGCACCCTGATTCTGCAGAATGGCCTCATTGACTTGGGTTGCAATTTCTTTACGGAGCGCAGGGTCCAGGAGCGACGCAAGCGAGGGAGCCAATTTATCGCTGGGAAAGATCAAGAGAGCAAGGGTCCGCTCAAGATCTGCCAGGAACTGAGGGTTTGTAGGAGCACGCGGTGCAAGTTGTGCGGTCGCAAAATCCAGGGCGGGTGTAATGTCACTCCCGGGAGTGTCCATGCAGGTACGAATCAATTCGACCAATTGCAAACGCAAGAGGGCAAAATGCAACGATGGGTCTTCGTCGAGAATCTATTGAAGTCTTGTTAGCCAGGGAACTTGACATTGAAATGTGTGATGTGCTGGCAAGATTCAACATTTGGCAGTTGCTCATACTGAGGACTGAAGATGTTTGTTTTTCTGCAAATATCCCCGAAGGGAATTTAAGAGTGGTGCATGAAACTTGGTATAATCATAGCAAGGGCCGAGGAATGCTGAACACGGAGAGTGAGAAAAAAAAAATCTTTGGCTTACCTGAGGATTCAACTCGTTGATCTTCTCAACGGCCGCCTGAATATCACCTGAGTGAATAGCAGTGCGAATTTCAACCCGCTCCTGGATGGCTTCAAAATCCGTTCTGACTTGGATATTGGCCTCAACTGCGAATTTCTTCGCAGCAGCCGGGTATCCGTTGGTGATGAGGTAATCCATGACCAGATAATTGATATCACTGTATTGCAATCATTAGCAACCATTGTTTCAATAAACTGGATGAAATTTATGCAATGATGACGTGAATCAGAAGGACAAGTCAAATGTTTCTCCTCACATGTTTTCAGAGAGATTCCCAACTTGATTTTCAAAAACATCATGTCACGACAGTGGGGTAATGGAGAGGAAGAAAAACTCACGTTTTGGATGGCTTGACCTCCTCGAGCTTCCGCTCGAAGTGATGCCATGTAGGCGTCGCAGTCGAGGGAGTGCGAGACATCTGCATATTGTTAAAAGGCCAGCAACCACGGGTGTCACGCCGAGAAGCATACAAGATTAGCAGACATTATGAGAATTGTATGAATAGCCAGTCTTGTATCTGGTCTGAAGCTATCTCTGTAGCTGTAAGGCAGCCCAGAAGACGACGGCCATGGGGAAAGGCAAATCGCTGTGTGGGAGAAGACCGGGTTGTATGCAAAGGAGAAAAGGAAGTGAAAAGCTCTCGGCGGAAGAAGTAGCTTAAGCGAAAGTACTACGCTAGGCTGAAATGGGATGGTTATGTCATGTCTGACTCAGCACCACGTGAGACGCTAGATCAACCTCGGAAATGAAACTCGACTAGTCCAGTTTGGGACCAGACATTAGGTAATTATCGTGGGCCCCCATCTTTCCAGGCTGTCAATTGAAATCAGAGAGGGGCAGCAGGCCCAAGATACCTACAGCATTGGAGGTAGCTCTGTAGATATGGAGTCGATCTCACCTTTTTATTCTATGTCCACCGAGGTGCGATATGCTCCACCATGGCAAGACCTGAGCATTATTGGCATCGCTGGTAGCTCTGGCTCCGGCAAGACTTCAGTGGCCATGGAGATCGTCAAGTCTTTGAATTTGCCATGGGTGGTCATACTTGTAATGGTACAACTTGTGGACTCTGGATCTGCTTCATTTTATGGTCTTTGGTTCTAACGTGATCCATACAGGACTCGTTTTACAAAACCTTAACCTCTGAACAACACCACAAGGCCCATGCAAATGAGTATGATTTTGATTGCCCAGAATCGATTGATTTCGATCTTCTGGTTGAGACTCTCCGAGATCTTAAGAAAGGGTAACATGGCTGTCATATTTCTTGCGGTTCCTCTATTTGACCTGACTAGAAGGTGATACAGAAAGAAAGCCAACATCCCAGTCTACTCATTTGCCGATCACCAGCGGCAACCTCATACGACTACCTTGTATTCCCCTCGTGTGATCATTCTCGAGGGTATTCTAGCGCTTCATGATCCCAGAATAGTAGAGATGCTGGACGTGAAGGTATTCTAGCTCCATTGCTATCATTATCATCATCGATGTTAATCCTATGTTCCAGATCTTCGTTGAAGCGGATATGGATGTGTGTCTAGGTCGTAGAGGTAAGTCTTCTTTGTTCTGGGGTTATGCTTCTTGGATTATTCCTAGTATTAATGTGCATAGTCCTACGTGACGTCCGCGAGCGTGGGCGTGACATTGATGGAATCATTAAACAGTGGTTTGATTTTGTGAAGCCATCTTACACCAAATTCGTGGAACCTCAGCGGCCTATCTCAGGTGAGTCATTGTAAAAAGGCCTTGAGTATATCTCTAATTCGATCCGCAGACATCATTATCCCGCGTGGTATTGAGAATAAGACTGCTATCGGTATGCTTCCCGCCTGGAGAACTTCTGTCTTGCGAAGCGTCCACTAATCGATTAAGACATGGTGGTTAAACATATCCAGCGCAAGCTGCAGGAGAAATCCGATAAGCACACTGCAGGACTTCATAAACTCGGTCTTATTGCCGCGAAGGTGGATCTGCCTCCAAATGTGCATGTGCTACCCTCGACGCCGCAGTTTGTTGGCATGAATACTATCCTCCAGAATCCTGAGACTGGGCAAGAAGATTTTGTCTTTTACTTCGATCGGCTGGCTTCGATTTTGATTGAGAGGTACTGCTCTCCTTCTCAGCATGCCGCTTGTATCTATCTTACTAACATTACCGTCATAGATCCCTGGATATGACATCGTACATATCTGCCAATGTGACAACTCCACAAGGGAACAAATACCTCGGTTTGCATCCTCAGGGCACTGTGTCAGCCGTGGCTATCCTGCGCGGAGGTTCATGCATGGAGACTGCCTTGAAACGTTCTATCCCTGACTGTATCACCGGTCGTGTCCTCATCCAAACAAATGCGAGCAACGAGGAGCCGGAATTACATTATCTGAAGCTTCCAGCACATATTGAGGAGCATACAACAGTCATTCTCATGGACTCCCAAATGTCAAGCGGCGGCGCTGCGCTGATGGCTGTTCGCGTCTTGATCGATCATGGGGTCAAACAACCGAGCATTGTCTTTGTGACGTGTGCTGCAGGTGAACGGGGCCTGAAGAGGCTGACAGCTGTGTACCCAAAGATCAATGTTATCGTTGGACGCATTGAGGAAGAGGGAGAACCGCGCTGGATAGAGAAGCGATACTTCGGGTGTTAACATACTGTTCATAATCTACTAGTCACTCGAATAGATACATATGTTGAAATCGATATTCTCATGTATAAAACCTGTAATTGGAGACTTAAACACCCATTTGCTAGCCAGAGAGGTTGTTGAAGAGGCTCAGTAAGTTGTGGGCACTACCTAACAACCGCTTGGCTCTTATTTTTCCCATGAGAGCGCCGTGGCTCCCCAGTTCGATAGGCCAGGCTTCCATGGTTGAAAAGCAGAGCCGCAAGTTAGGACTATGGGCATCAAAGATCAGTTGATGGGATCCCATGTGAACGAATTCTCAGGGTCAATCATCTTATCATCTTAGATTGGACTCGTCGCTATCATTTGACTAGAACGAATATCCCGTTGCAAGTCTGTGAGGGATATATATATGCAAACAAACCATCTATATAGTAAGACGTTTCGCATCGTCTGATAATACATTGCAACTAGTAAATCATTCTATCATATCATCACTTGAACTACCAGGGCAACTGATCTTTCTATCTAGGTAATTCTCCGATCCTTAGTCCCCGGAAGGTTGCCTATCGAGATCAACCCTAGCGCAACTGCTCCTGCCAGGACTATATTTAACCGAGAACTCCAGGTCTTGAATTTGAACATGGAGAGTCCTAGGAGCTAGTGCATACCTAGGTATAAATGAGTTCCAAGGGTAAGATATCCGTCATACTTGTGATAAATAGGTTATGGACTTCACATGGGGGACATCCCTCTCTAGTAAGTCATATAGACGTTGTAGATAGGCTGACTGCTCATTCTTCGACAAGCAAGAAGCTATCAGAGAATACGAGGAAGATAAACATGAGACAAAGAATGCAAAAAGCCATATTGCTCCAAAATTCCGATGTAGATGCTCTAGAACAGCGAGGAAGTCTTGCCGTTTTGGGAATTGACATTGACCGCCTTACTTCGGCCGGCAGAAAAAAGAAATAATTTATCAGTCTCGACTATTTTCACTCGCTGAATTTGACGATCTCCATTTATATCCAGTTCTTGCTCGTGTTTTTCTCCCACGAGCTCTCAGTGTGAAAAGTCCATTCTCACTGTGCCCATAATGGCAGGCCCAGACAAGAAAAAATCCAAGGCCGGCAAGGCTCAACGCGATGCCGGTCCTGTGATCAGTACGTACAGTCAAAGCCCAAGACATGTTCTGAAATCAAGGATTATTTTTACTGACTACTTCTGTTACTGTAGCGGATCCTCGATTTGCCAACATCCAGACCGATCCTCGCTATCGCCTTCCTAGCAAACGCCAAACTCATGTCAAACTCGATAAGCGTTTTGCGCATATGCTAGAGGATAAGGATTTCTCTAGCAATGCTGCCGTCGATCGCTACGGAAGAAAGCTCAAGAAAGATGACACCAAGGAAAAATTGAAGAAATTCTACCAAGTGGATGAGGATGAGGATGACGAGGACAGCGTCGATGACGACGAAGAAGTCCAGAAAGAACTGAAACGGGTCAACGCCGCCTCATATGATCCTGCCCGTGACGGGGGCTTTGGATCTTCTTCATCTGAGGATGAAAGTTCCAGCGAAGAGGAAGACGAGGTAGAGGAGGAAGAAGATGAAGTCGAATTCCCGGATAAGCAGCAAGCCGATGTGCCACTCGGCGAAGTGACAAATCGGATCGCCGTCGTTAACCTTGACTGGGAAAACATTCGCGCCGAAGATTTGATGGCAGTTTTCTCTAGTTTCCTTCCGGCCGGCGGCCGGGTGTTGAACGTTACAGTTTATCCTAGCGAATTTGGAAAGGAACGGATGGAGCGGGAGGAGATCGAAGGCCCACCAAAAGAAATCTTTGCCTCTGGCAAAAAGAACGCCGCCAGCGAAGATTCTGAAGAAGAGCTTGACTCTGAGGAGGAGGAAGAGCAGATCAAAAAATCGATCCTCAAGGCCGACGATGGCGAAGAATTCAACTCTACACAGCTACGGCGGTACCAGCTCGAGCGCTTGCGGTATTACTACGCCATTGTTAAATTCTCATCAAAAGACGTTGCAAAGCATGTTTACGACTTGGTCGATGGCGCCGAATATCTCTCGAGTGCCAACTTCTTCGATCTTCGCTTTGTGCCCGATGAAACTGATTTCTCCGATGACAAGCCTCGGGACGACTGCTCTCGAATTCCCGATGGCTACAAACCTACTGAATTCGTAACGGATGCTTTGCAGCACAGTAAGGTGAAATTGACATGGGATGCCGACGATAAATCAAGAAAGGAAGCACAAGCACGTGCCTTCCGGGGCTCACGTCAGGATATTGATGAGAATGACCTGAAAGCCTACATTGGCAGCGATAGTTCCGATGACGAGGACGAAGACGACGAGGATGGCGGTGTCGAAGTGGTCGATAATACCACAGGAGAAGGATCGACTACCAAATTATCCAAGAAAGAGGCCGAGAGACAACGCATGCGTGCGTTGCTGGGTCTGAGCGCCGAGCCTACCCGTACCAAAGCGGATGGCCCCGTCGGGGAGATGGAGGTCACTTTCACATCGGGCTTGGCTGGCGGCCGTCGCAAAGACACTATCTTCGAAAATGAACCGGAGATCGAAGAGAGCACAATTGAAAAGTACGTCCGGAAAGAGCGTGAGCGCAAGAAGCGCCGAAAGGAAAAACTCAAGGCCAATCAAGATGAGGATGAGGCTGGCGCTGCATCGGATAGCGAAGATGGCGGCGCTGGTTTAGCTGAAGTGGCACAGCAACAGGACGAAGACATGGGATTCAATGATCCCTTCTTCGATGACCCTGATGGAAAGGCTACAGCAGGATCTCGGCGCAAGGAGGAGAGGCGCAAGAAGCGCGAGGAACGTGCCGCCGAGGAAGCCGCGTCAGCTGCTCAACGGGCTGAGTTGGAGCTTCTGATGGTGGATGACGAAAAGGCCAATATCAAGCACTTTGATATGAACGAGATTGAAAAGGCCGAGAAACAAGCACGGAAGAAGGGCAAGGGCAAGAAGAGCAAGAAGGTGCAACCTACCCTGGCAGATGACTTTGAAGTTAACGTCAGCGACCCCCGTTTCGCGCGCTTGTACGACACTCATGATTTCGCCATTGATCCTACGAATCCCCGGTTCAAGTCGACCTCTGGCATGAAGGCGCTGTTGGATGAAGGTCGCAAGCGCCGACGCACCGGTGATGATGCGGAAGCTGAGGCTTCAACTGAGAGTCGGGATAGCAAAAAGAAGCAGAAAAAGAGCTCCAAGGAGTCTAGTTCTGAGGAGTTGAAGCGATTGGTAGCCAAAGTCAAGCGTTCTCACTGAGGGCCTCAACATAGTATAATTGAGATGATTGGAAGTTACATGTAATATACACTGGAGTCAATGTACTAAAGTATCCAATCCAAATGAAATAGGTGTAATTTACATGAGGTGTCTTAGCAATAAAGATCTGCAAGATATACACTGACTTGAGAATAGCCGACGGTCAAGGTGACATCTCGGGTGGACTAATGTGATAGGGAAGACGAAAAGATCCATAAAGACAGAACCACGTGGTTTGAAATGAAAGATGTACTCCAATTTAGTATATCTAATAAAGTCGGGATCCCTCTGACCGAGAATGGAAACATTGATGGCCACACGAAGAGAGCCCTCAGAGGGCATCCGTTGCAGGCATAATGCTTGTCTCACATGAGGTGTGACTGCCGGTGTAGATGGCATGTGCCTCTGAGTAAGACTCTGGGAAATCAACGCGTTTCCTCCAATCTCAAATTTCAGTCTGCCCCCCCAAAATCACACAGACCAACGCCTCTCGAGTAACGCATTCCCTGCAATACCGACTCTACGGTGACACGATGACAGTAGAAAATAGCGACCGCGTGGCCGGTGGTCAGAATTAGTATAATGATCATTGTAAACAACTCTTGTAACTGGTAGAAGCCTGGTGTTAGTGGTAGCTATAGTCAGAGATCGGCCGGTTCACATAGATCGTGTCCATTTAACAGTGGTGATATCGTGATGTTGGTCAGACTAGGAGCCATCCGATCTATAGCAATCGACCACGCGGCCGCTATCGTCGACCGTTCACCGTGAGGCTGATATCATGTGACTGTCTTCACCGCCCTTTCCGTTTCGCTCTCCACTCCCCGGAATGGTGTCTCTCGTTCAAGCGACTGGGTCCCTTAAGAAGCTCTGGGATTATTTCATTCGATCTTTTGGAATCCGATATCACTTTGAGCAGCCTGTGGAGTCCTTGTTGGTGCAAAGCCAATTCCCAATTGCTGATTCAAGCCCCACTGCTGCATCTCATCCCACTTTCCCACTCCCCTCACTCTCTCTCTTCCCCATAACCTGGTCAATCCTCAATTCACTCATCGCTTGATGATGATTCTTGCCTCGTTGAATTAAGCTATGGGTGGATGCAGTCTAGTTATTCCTAGCTGTCTGATACCCATCGTTACACCGCGTTAATTTGACCGGCCCGTTTTCTTTCTTTTCCCTGCGTCTTTAAAGTACCTGTTTCTCCCTACGGGTCTCCCGTTCTTATTCACAATGCTCGGTCGACTTTTGAGTACTGCCGCGTCGACGTTGAATCCGGCGGCATACTCCGTACGAAACAATGGGACACCACTCGAGTCCGTGACCGAAGAGGAACATACCTCCGGTCTTCTTTTCCCCGATGCCAGTCTCCTCCGACGTTCTCATGCCCATGCATACCCATTGCAAACTTCCTTCAACTCGCCGAATGCCTCGACCGCCGGTGCCTATGATGATCGGGGTGGAATGGAATTGGATGCAATCAAAGACTTTCGTGTGATTGTTGCACAGAATGCCTTGGGTGACCGAGATGCATGTGTCTTACTTGACACTCGTGCTTCCGACTCATCTCCCGCCGGGCTTGGAATCGACCCACAAGGCAACGACCAATCCGGTCCTCGACATACCCGTGCAGTCTCGAGTCTTTCTCGTGGAACCCGCCGCAATTTCCTTGCCCAATCGTCCCTCATCGACTCCAGCCCTCTCTCCGCCACCGCAGATGCACGCAGGTCGTCACCAGCCGGCCCGGGTGCTTTTTCCCGAGCTCGAGGCCGTAGCTCTACATTGGCACCCTCGGGAACATGGCTTGACTCCGGCCCTTCGCGAGTATCTTCCGATACCAATGACATCGGGCTCCTGAACTGCATCTTTGGAAGTAGCGCCTTCAGCTACCGGGGCTCATCCACAAAGATGCACGTTATTTCCGCCGATGAAGACTCCGCAACCGGCGTGAGTGCGTCACCTGCTGCTCGGAGCCCACTTTCTCGGGCCTACACCACAGGGAGCCCCTCGGGTCCGATAGGAGCAGCCCGGGGAGCGGAAGATAAACCGCCGGCAAAAGTCACAGTTCTCTTGACTCGCATGTTTAGCGTTAATCTTCCCGAAGGAGCCGAAGCATCCGCCGAGCGACATGACTATGCTAGTGCTATCTATCAAGAATCATTGCCTGAAATGGAGTTCCCATTTCCCGATGTTTCTAAACGCAAGAAGATCAAGGAAAAGAAGACGCCCATGTATGCAGTCGCGATCACGATCCAGATACCTCTGCTCGCACGCAACCATGGACGCCCAGTGTCAAGATTCAGCACACCCGGCCCAGATTCTCCTCGACCGGGATTTTCAAGCTCGCTGGATTCTGACCACCGCTGGCCGAGTGGGTTCTTTGACGATAGTTTGTCTTCGGCTTCTCCTCCAGCTAGCCTTGATGAGCGTCTGGACCTTCTCGTTGATCATTGGGATGTTATCACCCGCACACTCTCCCATCTTGAGAGACTTGTTCGCAACGAGATTCTTTTCCTTTTGAAGAAGGTGGACTCTTTGTCTGGGCCACACCCGAAGCCTGCAAAACCCCCCAATATGCAACGCACCAATCAGACAATTGTGCATTTGCCTGCAAACATACTGTCAGTTAATTCGAAACTCAAAGAAGAGGCCATTCGGAGCTCCCGCCGGATCAGCCTTGCTCTCCAAACCCCATACGTGGTTACTGGACAGAGCCGTTGGGGTGTCTGGCGGGAGGAAGGTCGTTCAATCGTTCGTGGTTTGGGCGACAAAGAGCAGAATTTTTTCTTCTTGGTGGTTCTAACAGCTTTCCTGGGAAACCATACTGAGTGGCTCAATAGCCTTGGTCCAGAGTGGTATCGTCGCCGCCATAATCAGCAGCACAAAGCTCAGCAGGATGGCGAGCCCATCCTTGCAAACAGAACAGTCATTGTATGCCCAGATAAAATGACTGCTCGCCGGCTCGTCTTTTTACTTGCCGCTTTCTTGCCCTCCAAACAGCGCTTGGAGCCGCTACCTTCCCCTCTTAGACCAGGTACATCGACTTCCATGCGTGCTATCTCCCAAAGTCCACCGACAGTGCCTGTGCTCCGTCAAGAGTCCCTCCGGAGAGCGATCGAACGCCGAGCACGAGCTCAACGAATGAATATAGGCGATAATGATCGCCACCAGCGATCGGTGAGTGCTTCGTCCCAAGACACAGCGCATCGTTCATTTGATGGTCCGGAAACCACATCGACAGTGGAACCCTCCTCAACCTCAGCCCGTAGAGGATCCGATGCTCGCTCGATTAAACCTTGCGCAAATATGCATCCAAAGGACGTCCGGGCAATGAATACCAGCGGGGCAACAACATCAATGACAACGCAGAGTAGCACCGTCCCTGTTCCCCATTTCACTTCACAGCCAAGCAATTCTACCCAGGCTAGAGCAGATGGCAGCGCAGCTGAGGGCAACGATAGTTTAGCTTCCGAGACTCTTTTGAAAAACCTTCAACGAAGCGACAGTTCTGCGTTGACTACCAATGGCAGTTTTTCCTCAAGCGGGGGTCGATGGGGAGGTATTTTCTCCGGACTTTGGAGCTCCCGCCAGGGCTCATCTACCGAGAACGGTGATCCATATTCTCCATCTGAAGCCCGAAAACGCTCCGTTTCCACAATTGCTGGTCCCACTCGGCGTGGGTCCACTACCTTGAGTCAAATGGTGAAGGAGGTCACAGAAGAGGATATGAACCGGCCCGAAACTGCTCCCAGTGGAAACATCACAATCCCAGCTCCTACGACTGCTGCTCACGACTCTGAATCTGTTTCACCAGAACCATCGTCACTTAATAGTCAGGCCCGCGAATCACCATTGAAAATGTCAGTTCGAGCGGAAGAAGGGATAGTGGATATTGATCTTCCACTACCTGGTTTCATGTCGCTCTCTTCCTCTGGCGATTCAACCATTGCCTCGCCAAAAAAGACCAGAACATCAGTCACCAGCGTGGATGCAATGGCTTCCACGCACAGCAGTGGCTCTGGTTTCCACGGTATGACGAAGGATAATGATGGACCGAATGCCCATGTCGCTGGTTGGTTGAAATTTTTCCATGAGGATTTCTCACTCCAGGCGGTTCGACCTTACGCTTCCCTGGAAGCAGAAATCAAGAGAGCAATGCGGGCCGAACCTTCCCCATACATCCCCTCCACACCCGATGTGGACGGATCAGAGAGATGGGTAGATGTCGCGACAACTTTGATCGCAGACACCAGGGCTTCTACAGTAAAACGCCTTCGCTTGCGACGCAAAATCACAGTGGGTCACCCTACTGGAACCCCTCATACGCCTCCTTCGCATGCCAATCCTACCAATCGTCGGTCTGCTGGAGGTGCTTCGGCATCGCAATTCACCAGCTTTTTTTCTGGAAACGACAGAGCTTCTCGTCGCCCTTCAGTCGATGAACAAGACCAAAGATTAGTTGAAGAGCGATTCATCGAGGAGCCTGTCATGGACCTCGATGGAGTTTTGGTTGATGCCGTGGAGCGTGTTCTAGGCCAGAGCGGTTACTCGTCAATGGCACAATCGCGTGCCCCTTCCCCCAACCGTGCGCGTCGAGCCGACGAAAAGGGTCCCTCTTTTAAACCAGATGAATCTGCTCCTCTTGAAGTGCCCCGTGGTGAATGTCGTAAGATGGTGCTCGGTGCCCTTGAAGAAGTTGTTCGTATTGTCACCGCCGAACACTGCCGTGAAGATTCCGACAGCACACTCGGGCTTGCCGACCGCGAGCGAAGAAGAGCACAATCCGGTGTCGACAACACTCTACGCGAAGGAATTCGGAAATGGCTCCTTGACGTTGAAGAAGCCTGGTGATTTCACTTGAGCAAGGTTTGCCCACCTTACGCTGCATATTTTGCATATCCACGTCTATCACATTAATCTGTCTATTGTCCTTCTCCTGGGCGAACTTTCGGTAGGTATCGCCGGATATGATGCGAGACATAGGCTTTGCGTTCTATTACTTTTCTACTCTTTTGCTGTTCCTTGTATTTCGGCTTTGCTTTTTTGCATTGCGACCTGTTTCGAATATGATACCCACCCGCTTCATACTGAAGTTTAGCTTGCTTTGTGGGGGGTTTTCCCCCGCAATTTTAATATTACAGTTGACCAATTTGATACAAATAGCATGAGATTCTATGCAATTCTTTATCTCATTTCTGAACCTAGGCAACATAAACCAATTTCACATCATGACCACTCGCCTTCACCTTTCCGTCAGCAGCAGGAGACAGGTGAACAGTCTTGAGAATCTCATCTGTCTGGGCTGAATTGACAATCTCGACAGTAGTCTCACCCATCAGGCGTCCGTTAATCAACAACTCAATGCCTGACAAGGCGTCGTCCTCGGGTGCTTTGATTGTAGGATTGGTAACTGTAACCGAACCAGGGCGAATCAAGATGGGCAATGTCTCAAAGCCATGAGTCTCCGTATACCAACGACCAGATTCATAAGACTTGGAATGATCAAACCAAGAAACCCACTTTCCTGCCTTGTCATCAGAAGACTGAGGCACGTAGAAAGTAACCTCACCCTCCTCCGAAAACACAGGTGCAATCAGCAAATTCGGTCCAAACATATACTGCGTATCGACAGCATAAGTATTGAGATCATCAGGGAACTCCAAGAAGAGCGGCCTCATAAGCGGCGTACCCTCCTTATGGCCCCTAAGCGCCTCCTGCAGAATATACGGAGTAAGCAGGATCTTGCGCTTAACGCAATCCCGCAGCACATCCGAGCAATCCTCGCCATAAATCCACGGCACACGGAACGAAGACGACCCATGCAGCCGCGAGTGTGTCGACAGCAGCCCAAACTGCACCCACCGCTTGTACAGCGCCGGCGGGGGCGTGCCTTCGAATCCGCCAATATCAGACGCCCAGAAGATATATCCGGACAGCATCAGGCTCAGTCCGCCGCGCAGCGACTCTGCCATTGCTTCGAAGGTGCTCTCGCAGTCGCCGCCCCAGTGCACGGGATACGCCTGTCCGCCTGGCGCGGTGCTACGAGCGAAAAGAAGAGCCTTGTTGCGCCCGATGCGGTTGCTCATTGTTTCGTAAACGACCTTGTTGTATAGCAATGCGTAGTAGTTATGCATGCGCTCGGGGTCGGCGCCGTTGTGGTATTGAACGCCCTTGATAGGGATGCGCTCGGCAAAGTCGGTTTTGAAGCTGTCGACGCCCATCTCCATGAGACGCTCTAGGTGGTTGTTGTACCACTTGCAGGCGGCGGGGTTGGTGAAGTCCACGACTGCCATGCCGGCTTGCCAGAAGTCCCATTGCCAGACTGAGCCGTCGGTGCGCTTGATGAAGTATCCGTTCTTCTTGCCCTCTGCGAAGAGTGGCGATGCCTGGGCTATGTAGGGATTGATCCAGACGCTGATGCGGAGACCGCGCTCCTTGAGGCGTCTGAGGTAGCCCAGGGCGTCGGGGAACATCTCTGAGTCGAAGTCGAAGTCGCACCATTGGTAGGACTTCATCCAGAAGCAGTCAAAGTGGAAGGTTCCCAGTGGGATATCGCGGTCCCGGAATCCATCAAGGAATCCAGTGACAGTCTGTTCGTCATAGTTGGTTGTGAAGCCTTTCAAACAATGTCAGTTCCTTGGATTTAGCTTTCAAACGATCAGATCCTGGACTTACTCGTAGTGAGCCAGAGGTTATAACTCCACGAAGGCACCAGACTCGGGCGCCCTGTGAGCGAAGTATACCGATTCAGAATTTCCTTCGGTGTAGCTCCATACACGACAAAGTATTCGATCTCTTCACCAGCCACAGAGATATTGACGCGAGTCGTGCGCTCAGACTGCACCTCCAAACTAACCTTGCCAGGGTGGTTCACGAAGACACCATATCCCCTGGAACTGATATAGAACGGGATATTCTTGTATGCCAACTCGGACGAGGTACCGCCATCCTCATTCCAGATATCGACAGTCTGTCCATTCTTGACCAGAGGTCCAAACCGCTCTCCAAGTCCATACACTTTCTCACCAACGCCAAGGTCCAGCCCTGCGAGCATGTATCCCTGCCGCTCGGCGTAGATGCCATCTTCGTAGCGGTGCTTCTCAGTGCGCTGATCGCGCACGTATCCAATGGACCGGAAGGATTGACCGGTCAATTTCTTACCATTGGGGGAGCGGAAATCCAAATTTAGCTCATTGGCGGCGGTGTTCACGGCGAGTTTGAGTGGGCCGCTTGTGTAGTTGAGCTTGTTTGTATCCTTGTCGTGCTGGATGCTGGTGTGTCCGGTGCCGTTGTTCAAGTGGTAATGGGGTCCATTATCATTCTGGCCTTCCCTTTATGAACGTTAGTATATTTGCTTCTGGTTATGGATATATCGAGGTGTTGAGAATAGGATCCTTACCAGTGAACAAGCTTGACACCGATGATTCCCTCCAATGGGGAGGTGACCTTCGCGGAAACAGTTGCTATAGGTGTATGTTAGTTGAGAACTTTCTATATGAGGACATTCAACAACGCACGTGAATTAAGGGTGTCTCCACGGTGTCTCTGAAGCTTGTTCAGCAGCAGATTGACCGATTCCCCTTCGATCGAAAGTCGTTCCACGTTGCTCATCCACTCGATGTTGACGCCCTCCTACAGAACCCCCAATTGCATGGTCAGTATACAATCACTTGAGCCTGATTCCCAAACCAAAGACAATCCAATTTACCTGTAGGCACCACATTCCCGCGGTGAACTTCATCTTGGCGACAAAATGACTAGAATTCTCAACCAAGACTCTTTTTTTTTGGGATTGCCCCTGCACAAGCAATCACAGAGATATGTGGTGGTTATTTTCTAGGTCCAGCTTGATCAAAATGAAGAAGCTGAAGGAAAGAAGAAGAATTGAAACGACAGCGCAGCCAAGCTCTTATTATCTTACGCCCGGAGATCCTGGAGAAGCCCCGACCTGCTTTATTCGACGCGGAGTATCCCCCGCAATGGCCTAATCTTGAATAGCGCATCCTTGCTGGCAAAGAGCTCCGCAATTGTCTGGAGCTTGGGGTAACACATTAGGCGGGGCAAATAGTCGGGGACATTGGAACTGCATTTTGGGATCCGATTTCGACCAACCGGAGGTCGGGGATGAGATATCGGCTGAATAGCAGACATCCGGCTAAAAGGATTGGTGGCGTGGTCTAGTGCTGATGCGGCCCTAAATGGAGATAAGACTGCATAGTGTCGGATCCTTCTCAGCTCAGGCGGATAGCTGAAATTAAAAGTTCATCTAAGATGACGTTGAAGGGTATATCAATTACGTTGCGTCATGGCCACTTTTGCTTGAAAAGAACAAGAACATAACTAATATCACATATCATTCGGGTACAAAATCATCAGATCATCAATGGGTATCTTCGAATGGTTAGATCAAGGGTCGTAGACTGCCACTCCTGGGGCTTGCATTGTAACTGAGGCTTTCCGCGCGAGCTCTCGCGCGTGAGACCTCCGGTGTCATGAGCCCTTCGCGAGACTCATGACTGATTCTGGACAACCCAGGCGGTGGCGAGATATGGTGTGAAACCACGCTGGCAGGAAGCTCAAGCGATGGAATCGAGGCATCCATTAGGTTTGTGGTAACCGGCTCCACCTTTGTGGATGACGAGCGAGCGTGAGATTCAGAGTAGAATTGCCGTAATTGGGCTGCATCACTGCAGAACTCGTTTAGACCGTGCATAATGTGCTCCGGGGCGCGGTACAGATTTGCAGAGTCAATGTTGGGATACACTGATGATGGTGTAAGTGGGCTGCCGATGCTGCCAATGTCAAGAACGGGTCTTGTGATTGGAGATAGTCGAGGAGATATGCGGTCAAGTCCATCGTGATTTGATGGGCGGGATCGGAAATCGGGTCTACTGTGGCTCTCAAAGCGGCCTGCGTCTCGACTGGCGGTGCTGCGTGTACTCACCAGCCGATTAGCAAGAACAAGGAAATCACCTTCGTCAGTAATCTGAGCGATGACGCATCCGGTCCGGTGGATGAATTGCGGATAAACATAATCGGGCTTTCCCCAGGAGTAGTACACTTCAACGTCTGCTGGGAATGCGGAGCAGGCCTCGAAGTCTAGGACAAAATCGAATTTGCGCAGTATGGCCTTCTGGTAGTAGAGGTGGTCGGGTGGTCCTGGCTGCGCAAAAGATGCATTGTTGAAGACTGTGTGAAGCGGCCCCTTTGGCGGTGGGACCTTCAGTTTGACCCGAAAGGGTTTGCGGAATGGCTGCGTCTTGTCGATAGCACAGCCCTCGGCGATTGGAACTTGTACCAATTTGAGTCCGAATTTATCGGCAGTCGAGGCCCAAGAAAGCACAGTATCTTCAATCAGTTTAGGAGTTGTGCTCATCCAGCTGAGTTCAATGTGGAAGCAGTTCTCGGGGTTATGCAACCGGTCCCAGTGAAGGTCAATAACTTCCGGTCGGTTTGATCGCTTGCGCGGATCAACATCATACTTCATAGATTTGGACAACATGATGGCGACTTTATTCTTTGCTTTGGAAGGTGTAGTAGGAGTCTGTGGTATACGCTCATCGACACTGTCAGATCGAGGTTTGAGGCTGGCTGGCGAGTCTTTTGCATTGCCAATGGCAGGTGTCGACGGCATCGATTTGTCTGTTCGGAGTTGAGGGAACCAGCTTCCTCGAGACTCTGGACGGGTGACACGGTATTCTGCACACACTTGATAGAAATAGTTGCCATCGCGGAAATTATGTCTCTTCTCCACGTGCTGGAACAACCCATGTTCGATCAATTCGTTGCCGAATTTGACCGCTTGTTCGCGAGTATCGATGTCTCGTATATTTTGCAACAGCCAGGTAGTGAATTCGAACCCAATAAAACAGTTGTAGTGTAACCTCCAATGCCACCTTCGGTCCATCATCCGGACGCCCTTCTCACCCTGAATGATCTGAGCTAACGATGAAAGAGTGATGCTGGATCTGTCCAACAGTTCTGACTCGGGTAGAAGCTGGGCAGGGGCATTATCCAACCCAGGATCAGTGAGCAGCAAACGATCCAGTTCTGCTGTAACGACCTCGGATGGATTGCGTGTTTGGTACATGATGTTCAATGGATTTTGGTCTCGCTTAGGATTTGAAGTTTCGAAAAGCTTTTCCTCTGGCGACACGTATTTGTAACGTTGCCAGATATGGGTCAGTTGGCTAATTCCTAATAAATGAATTTCTTCCTCGTTGTCTTCATGTGAAGACTGCATAGTCCGCCGAGAATTGGCGTGGAGCTGAAGCGGAATCAGGACGTAACGGACTCGCCAGAAGTGCAGCTGTTGAGCCGGGTTCAGGAGGTAGTCCCGATGACCAGCCACATAATTGTCGGCGTAGTTCCAATTGTACTCTTCGGAGGTGAGGTCCAGCTTGATGTTTTTCACTTCATATTCTTTGCTCAATATTGTCTTCATGGCCGGTTGATAAAGTGTGTAGCTAGGCTTCTTGGATGAGTTGAGCATCGCGGAGTTTTGGTGTGTGTAGCGAGTTACTTCAACTTCTCCGCCTTGAATGCAACCAAGTCGGTGGATCGTATTTCCCTTGGAGAGAAACACAGTGAGTCCATCACGTTCTAAACCTCGGAAATCAAACACGTTCAATGATTCGAGGGCGGGCTGTGCGGAAACCTCAGCCACATGTTTTCCAACAATGATCTGAAAGCCGTGGGAAAGTCGCAAGGAGATCATTTCTCGTAAAAGTACTCCGCGTGTCTTTGGTGCTTCAATGCCTTCGGAATCTTCATTTGGAAATACACGGTATGGTGTTTGTAGATAATCCAGAGCTAGCTCGCTAGCTGTTGGAAATTCTTCGGTCGTCAATGGAAGCACTGCGGGAGACTTGAGGCTCTTCCACTTGACTACAGCCACATGTGGAGGGCGAGGATACGCATGTTGCCAGCGGCCAAACCAGCTAGTGTCTCGCAGGACATCCTTAGGGGTGTTACATGGGTTGACTGATCGAACCCACGGAGACAAAGCTTTGCTTGGAGAGTTTCGCGTAAGGGGCTCGCGTGGACTATGATTGAGAGTAATTTCAATCTTGTGATCGTTCGGCGGACCTTCACCCTGGGACCGACTGACTCCATTGGTTGCTGTTTCCGCCGGGAACAATCCATGACGCCCCGTACTCTCTGGCCGTTCAGAATCCTTTGGTGGATTCTTAGGGGGTATTTTGATGGATATCGGCTTAGAAGTAGGCTGCAAAGGTTTGCTGGGCGTCGCAGGTGTTGAAAGTGCTTCAAAGACAGTGGTAGTCGACGCTGTTTCGGACGGGCTCAAAGAAGCAATACTTCTCGCGTCAGATATTGATCCAACAGGAGTTGTCTGCTTCGTCATGGGCAGAGCGCTGGCATGTTCGACATTTACTCCTGTGCTTGCTGAGGCTCTTGGTGGGGTAGCGCTCAATCCTCGGAGCGCAAAACTTATTGTCCTGGAAATTCGCGATGCAATTGGCACTGGCGTCTTTTTCAGTGCTGGTTTGATGGGAGATACACTTTGTGTCGAAACGGGACTTTTTGGTGTCGTCATATTCGAGTCAATTCTTCGAGGCCCCGTATGCAGGATATCATGTTCGTCTGCTGGATTTGTTTCATGATGACGCAGGCGTGTGATAGAGCGAGCAGAGAGCCTCTCATGCACTCCAGCACCAGCTGCCTGGACTTCCGTTTCACTGGGTCGCTTGGCTCTAGGGGTTTTGTTGACCTGCATTTTTGATGAAATAGCAAATACATCTTCGTCGTATTGGTCCATCCAGGCCATCACTTCCTTTCGTGAACTCCGCGTATCCTGTGTTCGCGGTTCATTTTGGTCTGCGGCATTATGAATGAAAGAACCTGGTCGCAAACTGTCACTGAGATGCCCTTTGTAGGATGAAGGGTTGGCGAAACGCGCTTTAGGCCCATCGCGATTGGCTGAGTTGTAGCCGGGCCAAGATCGACGAAACCTTGTCGTACCGCGCCCTTCGGTAAGATATGGGATCGTGATGTTTGCTTGTTCACTTTCCATGACTCCCATCATTTGAATCTCATACATGCGGACTCGGGGTGTGAACGCCTTGGATGGCCGAGTGACAGTAAGCGAGATAGGCGCATTTGGGTCTTTTTTCAAAATACGCCGGGCCTCACGATATGTTTCAGGATTCCAGTATGAGATATCAAGCCAGTGAGGAATACCAAAGCTCCAGTCTTTGGCTTGAGGTGCCGCCCGTTCTCTCATTCTAGTTGCAGACAAGTATGAGCCGGGAGAAAGATATGATGACCTGCTAACAATGCTCGGCAGGGAATGATGTATGTCGGGAGACATCCTGTCTTTATTAATTTCATCCGGTCCTGTCGTTCTCAGCTCCCCAAAATGCCGCTCGACGGGCTCCCGGTATTTGAATAGCGGCACGGAATGTAGAGGCATCGGACTTAAGCATACCAAGTCAATAGCTATGCCACGATTGGCAAGTGCTTCGGTTGTGGAAGCCAAAGACTCGTAAGACACTTCGAAAACGCCGCTACCTGGGGTGATAACAATAATCGAGGTTCCGGTGTGGACCATGTCTCGATCAATATGGTCGAAAGCCAAATGGGCAGAAGCGAGGTGTATAGCCTCCAGGATATTCCCTCGCAAAGCTGAACTGGGACGTCCGGCAATAGTCGCCATGTTTGGCCTGGAAGGGGCCTTAGTACCACTGTCAAATACGGCTTCAATGTCATCCACTTTTAGTAGGGAGACATCTCGCAAAAAGGTCCTGAATTCTCTTTTCAGCTCATCCAGGATCGTAGTCCAATGGCCGCTTGCCATATCATTCACAACAACACGGTAAAAGTCTCGGGTGGGGGCTTTGTTTGGTCCGGAGTTGGTGTTGAAATTCCCCGCGCTTAGTTTAGAGTGATTTGGATAGTTGGGCATATCATACTCGACTCGAGTGAACATCACAATTGTCACCAAATGTTTTGCGTCGGAGCTGGCCCATCTTTTGAAAAGCTCCGGCAAAAAGCCATTTATAACTCTGCTGAAAAGGATGTCACCAGTGCCCTCGGAGTCAAAATCCCACATTTCCTTGGACATCTGAATAAACAGGACGTATTTGGCGGACTCGCTTCGAAAAATGGGGATTGTATGCGGCGCAAAATAGCCCGAGAGGCATTTCTTTTCCCGTATGAAGATGTTCTTGACGGTGGCTTTGAGGCTTCCCATGAACATGATCTTTTGCCCTTTGTGGACGATTTTGTCTGATAGTTCCGACATGACAAGCCTCCACATGTCTGATCTCACCATGTATTGGTCGCGAAAGGCGATGTCGACATGAGAGGCCGCACATTGGTCTCGATCCACAATGGACAATAGAACTTGCGTTCTGTTCTTGAAGCCAAAGATATTGGCAATGTGATTGGTCACTGAAATTTCCAGCTGAGGATGCCGAGCCTTAATCTCTGGGGGAAGAGCTTTCACTACAAATAGACAACGGCTTTGCAGCGGAGTTTTGAATTTCGAATTACCATCTGCCTGAGACGCCGAGTTGAGTTCGGCATGACTCTCCCGAGCTGCTTTCAAAACCGGCTCCGGCTTCAGAGTCGAGTAAGCAGTGTCACCAGATGCTCGCACAGGCAAGATCTCTACGACATCTCCGACTTGCACCTCAGTTTCGCCGAAAGCTGATGGGTTCAATAAGATCTCTTCGCGCGAAAACATCTCATCATGCACCCAGAGTGCACATTGATGCCTTTTCCAGCTTGTTGAAGGTAGCCTGACAGTCCGTTCATCCGTAACATGATCGTGGTCATGGTCACGATTCGAGGTCTCCAGTGAGTGAGTGGAGCTGCTCTCCAAGCTGGCCGCGCTCACTTGCCTAAGATGCGACCGCCGCATGGGCCCCCGCAAAGACATGTTTGTAGGCCTTGACCCCGGAAAGTCATTGAAGTCGGTAGATTCCGATCTCTGAATGCGTCCATGGGCCCTTGCAAGAGATGGCCTTTGCAAAGGGGAAATGTGACGGTCACGTGTAGCATCCGTCACATGATTCTTGCCTGAGGCATACAGCAAACCTCAACCCATGTCCCCTCATACATAGAATACAATTGATCTGGTATATCAAAGGACTTGTATCGATTGAAATGCGAAGGATATAAGGCTTTTGTCTTCCTTTTTGTCGTTCTTTGCTTTTTCCTTAGAGTTCGATAGAGATGGACGGTTGGCATCGACCTAGGTATCTAACAACAAATGCACCTAGGTAGCACATAACTTGAGCTTTCAGGCGAAGACCTGTTAAGCTTCATTTCCATGCAAAACATTTCTTCAATTGGTCCTTTGTCACGTATGGGGAATATTATGGTCTGCTAACCTCTTCACTTCACCCTGGGAACCCCCATCCAGGAACAGACTGTGTGTTCAAAGGTACATTACCATCAAAGGTTGGAAATTTGGGGATCCTCGCATCAAGATCAGACACCAAGACTGCGGAGGTCGGAACGTGAATGTCACGACAGCCCTCTCTAGTACAGAACAACCTGAACCCAATGCTGCTTATGAGCGTTGAGGTATTATTGGCTGATCGTTGTTGAGAACGTGGGCATTCTACATGCCCAAAAGGTCTTAAAAGGTGTCAGCGCAGCTTGTATGGGCCACAGACTACAAAGTATATGCAATTACCACTGTGGGTGCCACACAGCGCATCCACATTCACGGGATATGAGAAACCCACTACTCCGTACCTCCCATGATATATCGACATCGATATCTTCTGCAGAGGACCATTACCCAAGTCAAAAAAACCGTCAAATTACATGGTGAACCATTGGTTTTCCCACTCCCAGTGGCAAACCGATCGGCAAAGAACTCCAGCATACCACAAGGCCCCATTTCGGCCATAGCTAACTCTCAAATGCCCAAAAGAAGGCGCTATACTTATACAACCACGATACTTATCTTGCGATTAATTTCCGAGTTGTGCAAGGCACTTCCAATCCCCAGGTCGCTGTTTTCTCCGGTGTGGCTTATAATCAATGACCCGCTACTCTGTAGTGTCTCGCAAAATTTCCACTTTCTGTGATTGTCGCCCAAGGATACATGTCCAGAGTATATGGCAGCAAGATGGGTGGACACCTGGGTGATTCCTTTCCCAAAGACCCAGACCCGGAAAGCAACATCAATTATGACTGGGGCGTGTCTAGCTACCCACCGACTCCTTTCAAATTCACCGTCAATGCCGGAACAATCCCTGGCCGTGATGATCCCTTTCAGGTCAACACGGGCTGTGTGAACGCTAAGGTGGCCATCCCCCGGGCCTCCCAGCCCAGTAGTGGAACTAGCAGTGGTCGAGTCAGTCGGGCCTGTGAAAATTGCCGTGAACAAAAAGCCAAATGTAGTGGTCATCGCCCAGCCTGCCATCGGTGCCAGAATGCTGGGGTTCAATGCTCGTATGGCGATCGAAAAAAGGAGAAGATGATGAAGTGGGTAAAAATCTTTTCGGTCTCACCTCTTCTGTTTCTCACAAGAGACATAGACAGTTGGATGATCTAACGGCACGAGTGGAAACCTATAATACTTTGCTTTGTGGCCTTTATCCCGAGCTTGATGCCTCGGCAGCCTGACAAGCGGAACAGACACTTGGGGAACTCAATCTGCGCACTCCGCTCACCCATATCTCTACCTCTGCTTTGTCCACCAATTCATCCAGCAATACACAACAATCGAGTCTTCGATGTCCCAGTGCAGATCTTGGCCCCGCCGCTCCCTCTGGCGCTGTAGACTACACCGAAGAAGACTTCAATCGTGATGAGAAAGTACAAGCGATGGGATTTGTGGGCGAACATTCGGAGATGGCGTGGTTGGACAGACTCAAACGTTACCTTGACAATGGAACTTGGAAATTCATCACAGGAATCTCTGAACGCCCTCCGATCTCTTCCGTGACTTTCTTCCAAGATGACTCGGGTATCTTGATTCTGGACGATACCGACCTTGCCCGCCAACCTTCGCAACACACCGCGAACAAACTCATCGATGCCTACTTTCAGTTTGTTCACCCTGAATTTCCTATCATTGGACGGACGGTTTTTCTAAATCAGTTTCGATCATACTATGCGAATCCAAACGTGCGACCTGGTAGGCGTTGGATTGTACTGCTGAACCTCGTGTTCGCCATTGCGATCAGACACTCTCTGCTAGTCGATGAGCTCCAACTAGATTGCGACGATCATCAGACCTATTTTGCCAGGGCGTGGAGACTGACTATCAGTAATGTGCTGCTTGATCATCCAGACTTGCAACAAATACAGGCAGAGGGCTTGACTGCTTTCTACCTCCTGTCAGTTGGTCAAGCCAACAGGTTTGTCTCTTTCTCTTTCGCTACTGTTCAACTCTGTGCCCTTGATGTTGATGAATGGATTTTTCCATGTAGGTCATGGCGAATGATTGGTATTGCGATTCGATCGGCGGTGACCATGGGCCTGAATATTCGAAGCGAAAGCGCAAGCGTTTCCCACTTTTCAAAGGAACTTCGATATCGGGTTTGGTGGGCACTCTTCTTGCTGGATATTGGTTTGTGTGAGATGACAGGTCGTCCACCAAGTACGATGGACATCTTCTGCACTACGCCCCTTCCGGTTCCTTTCCAGGAGGATTTTTGGGATGAGCGTGTTGGCAGCTCATCATAAACCAAGAAAATCGAAGCACCTTTTTCACGTCTCTTCTATCCAACACCACCATCTATTCCCCAAGGGAGAGCATGTTTCTCAAGACCCCACTTCAGAGCAGATCGGGCAAAGGGAAACAAGAAGCGAAGCCCAATCAGATGGCGATTGAAGATCTCACACCCAATACCTCCCTTTACTTTTTGTACGCAGTCGATCTAGCTCATCTCCTACGAGATGCGATCGATATCTTATATGCCCCTGGATCAATACGACAATCGTGGCATGATATCGAGACATCAATTTTCACCCTGAACAATCATGCTAAAAATTGGTTATCCCGTCTTCCAGAGGAGTTTCGTTTTACAACACTAGACACAGCCCCCCAGTTTGCACAGCAATGTGCTAGTCTCGCCTTCCAATTCTACGCCACTAAGTTGATAATCTTGCAGCCCTGCTTTCGCCGCCTTTGTCAGCTTATTTCCGATGAAACTCATCCGGAATCGGGATGTGATCAAATGGTAGCCATGGGCGTTCAAGCGGCAGTTCAAATGCTCGATCTGCTACCTGAAGTGCCGGACTCAAATTGGCTGCATAGAGTTACTTCATGGTGGTGTGTCCTCCATAAGATCATGCAGTCTACAACCATTCTCCTCTCCGGGCTGTTCATGCATACCTACTTAGGCACGAGCAGTGCTACTGACATAACCAAGCAGATTCGAAAAGTGACCTGCTGGTTGAAAGAGATGTCTATCAAAGATCCTTGCTCGCAACGAGCTTGGCTTGTGTGCATGGAGATTCTCTCGCAACACGGCTCGAAGTTTGGATTCAATATGGGAATTGAACGATAGCTCCCATGCAGAACATGCATCATTCAACTTGATACGTAATTATGAAAACCCCATCCGCTCCTCGGCTCTATTGGTGAAGCAGTGCTCTTCGGCAATGCATTTTCTTTTTCCTGCGATATTGGTCACGGCCATCTTCTTTGACGCCTTTATGCATTCCTTGCTTTGTTGTACTTGCACATTCGTGTTGCTTCAGTTTACGTCTACCCATACTTTCTAAAGTGTCGACCACATCTTACTCGCAAAGCTTTATGGTTTCTCATAAGATCTGGCCTGTTTTCAATGGCCCTTTGGTCTTGAGGTATACACGACAGTATTTCTTTGCCTGAATATCAGCTTCGGGCAATAGAACATCAAGTCACTTACCCCGGCTAACATAATCAAAATTCATGGCATGTATACAGATTTTCTGCCTCATTGAAAAACGTGTCAACGGGATGCAACAGCCCAAGGTCCATATCCGACTGCGCCAGGAAGTCTTGCATTGTCGGCTCTAAAAACGCCATCTCGGTCGTGTATCCGCTCACCGTATCCCTCGGTGGATAAGCATATGCCTCAATCCCATTGCCATGGATCGGCTGGGTAGTGGCAGAAGGCATGATATCGTGAGTTGGAGGAATAACTGAAGCCGCAGGTATAGATGTCGATGTGGATGTCGATGGATTGAGAGGCAAGCCGTTCATTGGGAGCGTCGTCGTCGTTGCCAATTCCGACGATGGCCCAGATAAGGTCGGTACAGAACCGGAGGGAGCGTTCCCGTTAGCATTGGTAGAAGCCACTCCCGTCATGACACCAGCATTCCCTTCCAATCTCACCGCCCGATACACCTCCAAGCAAACCTTCACCTGCTCAAGATTATGATAGAACTCCGCCGCAGCCAGGTTCCCATTATCGGTCATGGAGCGCAGCAGATCCAGCGCCGAGTCAAACCCTGTCATATCGGTAGGACTACCGATCGGAACGAAGCTGGACATTGCCAAGATCAACGCGGAGGAAAAGAGGTAGTGGGCGTGGAAATAGCCGAATGTTGGCATGGATCCGTTGATCCATCTAGTCAGAATCATGGAATGGGAATGTCGGGCTGCATGAATACATGCTTCGCTTAGTGTCAGGACTGGCTGGGATACGGAAGCAATCTCGGTCTCGGTGTCGCTCTCGCTTCCACTGCCAGTATGAGGGGTGTTATTGGGTTGGGTCTTGGTTGTTTTGCTGAGTGTCATTAAGAGATGCAGCAGCGTGGGGCGTGTAGTCAGGATCACACATTGGTTAAATGCCATATGTAGTGATACGACGGGTTTTTTGCTCGATTCCAAATCTTCCATATTGAGTCTGAGGGATTCGGGTAGGGTTTCGACCCAATTTTTCAAGGCTTTGAGCAGTTTTTGGACTCGTTGGAGGAATGTTTCTTGGTATTTCCGCCGGCTGTATAGTCGAGTGATTGTTTCGCCGACTATGCGGGCTAACTTGATGTTGGCTGTCATATATTCTGTATCCGAGAGTTCTTCTTCATGGCGCCAACGGGGAGAGATGGTCGACGGCATGTCGACATGGATGTCTTCATCGAGAATTTGCATCGGGAGACCCATCTTGGATCCCCACATCCGGTCGAAGATATAGATTGTCCACCATATCTGGATACGGTGCTGGCGCTCAACGGGGTCGATTAGCTGTGACTCTGGGATATTGTGGTTCAAGCCGATGGTCAAACCCATTCGCATGGCGTTTCCGATAAGGATATATGCCGAATGACGGCGGTTGAGATAATACGAAAAAAGAGACTTGGGATATCGTAAGTATTTTTCCAATCATACAAATTGTGAATCACGCTGTATGACATACCATTAGTAGTAAAGTTTCCAGGTGTGTAACACTTGTTCGCTCCGGTAGGATCTGAACTAACCCCATTGCTCGGGCAAAGTACGATGTCCCTGGTACTCTGGAGCCAGAATTAGGCTCAGACCGTATTGAATATGCCTGTCCAAAGGCGAACAGGGCAAAGAACTTGCACTTATTGACCGTGTTATCAAAATCTTGTGTCTGGTAAATCTCCTCGAGTTTATCCAGCGTTGACTTGCGCATCATTAGGTGGTACAGATGCCCGATCTGGTGAATTGCTATTCGAACCAACAACCGAGCATGGTGAAGATTCGGCCATTGGATATCGGCTTCGTTCGCTGCAGCAATCTGCTCTTCGCGCTCATATTGTGTGCGAGCAATATGCGGCATTGCACTATTTCCCGTCAAGAAACGACGGAACCGTGTTGCGAACGCTGAGCATGCTGCTTCGCCGATATAAATGGGTGGCGAAGATGGGTCATACCGATGGAACCACGCTCGATCTCCAATTAGAGGGTTCTGAATACCTGTTCCATCAGAAGCATCCGGTTGTCGGGAAGGACCTCTATCTTTAATGTCAGTATGTTTGGGATTCATGTCTTGAAATGCGCCTACCGCTGTGTAGTGTCGTTGATCTCGGCAACCTGAGCCGAGGCGATCGACCGTTCCTTGAGCCGTTGGTTTTCTGCGAGGAGTTGTTCAAGATAGCTGATTGGAGAACGTTAGCTTTGCTTTTTATATCCCTTAGGCAAGCTTTGTGATAGGCAGGCTATCTCGGCGCTTCGGCACAATGATGATTTGGGGGCTACTTTGCTTACTTCTCGCTGACTTTCACCTGGCGATCCCGAGTGGTGTAGGCGCATTCATCGGCGAGACCTACAGCGTGACATTTCGTACACGGTTGGTCGCCAGAGCATTTGATTTTGTGCGAGTGGCACCTTTGACACCTATTGATGCAGGATGTGAGTGATCGGCAGGTACCAGTCGGTGTGGGGTATTTAGGATACGTACGCGACGAATTTTCTTTTTTGAGTCTCACGGCCTTCTTGCTCTTCATCCAGGGTCGGAGCGCGTCGTCTTCGCGCCATATTGGGGGATTTCTCGAATATAGGTCTTGATTCTACGAAGAGAACGACTGATCCAGGTACGATCGGGGGAGGGATGGACTTCGCCGAGCCTTCGGCATTATTGGCATTTTACCGAGTACGGCCAGATCACAGGTGATGCGTAAGGCCAAATAAGGCATCAATCTGGTAATTTTGTTTCTGTCACTGACGCTCGACATTGTCTTTAGAGTAATATATTATTGTATCATCTCGTCTGCTTAATCCTCTTTTTAATACTCTTGTAAGATTCTTTTGAAGACTCTCACTCAAAAGTTCAAATTTGATACTATGATTCAATACTCTAGTAAAGCTACGAAAGTGATAAAATAACAGTAAAGTATGGTAAAGGAATAAGCTTTTTCCTTAGTGCCTCAGGCATCAGATCACCCGCTAAGGGTGCAATAGCTGCGTTGTGGCGATGGTCGCTAAAACGGCCGTACTCGAGAACACAGATGAGGGTTCTGATCGTCAATACAGGAATGTGTGTTGTATAAATCCTCCGGCATTAACTTGGGGGAAACTTTACGATCATCCATCCAGAGAGTCTGAGTGATGTTTTGGCTTGGATTCAATAACGAGTTATTCCGGGATTCGTATATTCTCCGATGTATCCTTGGGCGCATGTCTCTAGAGATAAACGCTGCGGTCTTCAGAATTATGTTCATTTTTTAGCTGTCATAAGTCATACCATCTCTAGTCTATGAAACAAGTATCAATGCAGGAATCTCATATCGCCGAAGATGCAAATATGCAAATGCAAATGGAAAAACATCAAGGTCGTCTAGCTATACTTAGCTTTTCACATCAAGACCGAACTTTCTTTCGGACCATCGCTGCATATCAATACCCCATTTTGTGATGACAAACACAAGGAACCCGCTAATTATAACGAAGAAAACACCTAAGTTTGTTAGCCGCGTTCTAGTCATGAAGCCATGGAGAAAGCCTACAGATTGTGAATGTCCACCCTACTCCAATGGCATGAATCAGTGGCTCAACAACCGCGGTCGCTATAGCAGCAAAAATGTATTGCACGGCGTATTTTCCACTGATGACCTCCGAGCGAACATGCGGCATCACCTCTATAGAGTATATCGTTAGCTAGGAGGACGCGCGAGGTCTGATGCGAAATAAACTTACCAGCAGAATATGTATTCAGTCCATTGAAAGCACCCAAAAGTCCAACGCCCGCGAAGAAAGCAGCGATGATGGGCACAACCATGCCACCAACCTCTTCCTCTAAAGTCCAGCAGTAGATCAAAGCTGCAGCGGGGACAACTCCAAACAGGGTTACAAGGCCGCTGTTCAATCGATCTTGAGGCAGACGCACGCCGTTGCGTTTGATAATCCACTTCTTCACGGCACGATCGGATAGCTTGCCACCAACAACACTACCGATCAAAAAGCCAATTCCTGGCGAGAGGTAAAAGAGACCACTAACAAGAGGTGATGTCAAATTAAAACGCGGGTTGAAGATCGTGCGGGCAGATGTGAGGAGGGCGTATTGGAAAGTAGAAAGAAGACCACAGGCGAGAAACTGTGATCAGGCAGTCAGTTATACAACAAGAGCATTGCAACAAATAAGAAGCTAGACTTACTGAGAGGAAGACATTGGGGTATACGAATTGACGAAAAATGCGCAACGGGTTAAACATGCCGAGAACAGTGAAGAACTTCCCATGCTTGTTGAAGTCGATAGCCCGACTCTTTTGCTGAATACTTGGCACGAACAGCAGTGACAGAATGAGGCCCAGTAAGGTCATTCCGAACTGCAGCCAGTAGATAATGCGCCATTGAGCAAATGTGACGATGATGCCGCCGATACAGGGACCTAACTAAACAGTCAGCCACCAAAGCCTTTCAACAACACGCATGGGATCAAAGATAATGTGGACATACCAATTGCAGGACCACTGACAGTACCAACCATAAAGCAGCCAACAGCCGTCCCACGCACAGTCTACAAAGTCTTTCCGTCAGCATCGATAAAAATATCGTAAATGGACAGAACATACCGGCTCAAAAATATCCGCAAGGATGGTTTGCCCGGCGACCATGAAGAAAGTACCAGTAAAGCCTCCCAAAATGCGCATTGCGATGAACATGTGCAAATTGATCGACACGGCGGTACCGGCCGAGCAAGCACAAAGTATAAGAATAGCAGCATTATAAGCATTGCGCCGTCCAAAAAGGTTGGTAATGGGACCCCAAATGAAAGACGAAAAGCCCATAGCAATTAAAACACCAGCATTGGTGACATTTAGAATTTCCGATGTTGTCGAAAACTCGGTCGCGATCTCGGGGGTTGCAGGCAATAGTGAAGTACTGGAGAAAGTCACGGCCAGAGTCATCCAGCTGACGATGAATAGGATGAGGCATTTGCGCCATGTTGGAATACCATATGCATTCGAAGGTTGGGGTTTGAGGGCCAAGTCATCTTCATGCTCCGAGTCATGAGGAGAATCGAGCTGTGGGTTCGGTTTTTGAGACTCAAGGTCAGGTCCAGATTCCATGATGGGATGAGATTATATGGCTTTTGGCTGAGGATAAAAACTGAATGATAGTTTTGGCATGTCGAAAAGACCGAAATGATGTACGTTGGGTCATTTGGAAGAATTGGACATTTTGTATCAAAGACCTCTCGGCGTCTTGGGACAGTTGCCGAAGCCTGGTTTTTCGCGCGTGGAGCTTTTTGCTCCGAAGTGGACCTTGACAGGGCTGATCGGCATGGCTGCCCGAATGCTTCCTAGAATCGCGTCAAAGGTCCGTAAAAGGATCCCATAGGTGATATGTGAAGTTGAAATTCATACTCTGGACCTAGTCAACTAATTTCTTATATTTGATGCCTGAAATACCGGGCGTCACTCTCAATATGCTCCACTTTGGTATCAATTTGACCCCCATTCGAAGATGGACACTTATGCAATGCACTGGGTTACAATCCATATCGCTGTGGAGTATAAGGAGTGCGGAGTATGTATTACTCCATGTAAATTGCCAGAATGGGTCTCCCCTGCTGTCCAAATTTCCTGAGAAGACATGAAAGACACGACATTGAGAATCCGACTAGAAGGTCAAGCTGACGCGTCACTATGCAAGCTTTCGCCGCGCACAAAAGGCTGGGCAAAAGAGCTTGGCAAAAGAGCTTGGCAAAATTGAAGCCTTCGGTCGAGCCCGCCAAGATATCATGTGTCTCACGACTGTCATAGGGATGTGCCAATGCAGGGGGTAGCGAAAGACACTTCACTTCGGATCTCCGAATGAGATAGCGTGTACTCCGTACTCTGTACTGGGCGACTGGATAGGATTTGATCAACGCCATTCGGTCGGATATGGACCACAAAGAAGTACAGGATGTCAAAACATCCCCATCCCTTCCACCGTTCAACCAAGAGCATGATCTACATCTTGTCCTAGTCCCCCGCCCTACAGACCATCCCCGGGATCCATTGGTACGGCAAATTGATCGCAAGACATTTCCTTTGCTTACTGGACATGAACTAACAAGATCCAACAGAACTGGTCTTTTGGCCGCAAATATATAATATTGGCCGTACTATGCCTCGCATCTTTCTCCGGCGCCATTGCGCCTTTATCGGGACAGCTCAATTTAGTTGATCAAGAAAAGCTATATGGCAAAACGAAGTTAGAGGAATCCTATGCAGTACGCTAATTCCCGGCCTCCGGTCTCATATTTCACATGCGATAACACCCCATCTAACATATGGTCCAGAACTCAGCAGCTCTAGCGGGTATGGCCGCCGGCCCATTCTTCTTCGCTCCGATATCACATATATTTGGTCGCAGTTCCGTGATCTTCTGGTGCATCCTATTCACGCTAGTATGTCAAATTTGGGGCGCGGTCATGACAAAACCCAATGACTATATCCCATACGTGATCTCGCGACTCTTCGCCGGCTTCTTCGGCGCTGTGCCGACAGTGCTAGGCCCGCGTATCGTGACTGACCTTTTCTTCTTGCACCAACGTGGACGTGCTTTTACTGTATTGCACATGGCATTCCTTTTTGGCACGATTGCTGGTCCAACTTTCTCTGGATTTGTCTCGGCGCACTCTTTCTTTCCAGTCGAGTTTTGGTGGACAGTGGGTCTGCTGGGGTTCACGCTTATCTGCTGTTTCTGTTTTCTTGAGGAAACTGGATTTGACCGAAATCACTCGGATAATAATCCAGTTATCTCTAAGGGGATTGTGGCAAATAGGCTCACTACTTTCTTCTTCGGTCAAAGGGTTGTCTTGCCGACTACCTGGAAGGAAACGGTATGTATAGGGGAACCTTCAGAACAAAGCTTAATCTAACATTAATTCAGGCAAGGATTGGAATCACACCCTTCCTGATCGGGTTATGTCCAGTGACATTGATCATGGGTATATTCACATTAATTTCCTTCGGATTTTATGTGGGCGTCAATGCGCTCACGCCGGTGTGGCTCCAGAAACCCATCTCAGAAGGCGGCTATGGGTTCTCACTGGAACAAAATGCCGCATTCACCTTCTCTCATTGGATTGGTATTATCTTTGTGCAGTTCTATGGCCACTATCTGAATGATCGACTGCCGCTTGCGCTGGCGCGGCGTTATAATGCCGGTGTTTGGAGACCTGAGTATCGACTGCATGTTCTGTGGATTCCTAGTCTTGTAATCAACCCGGTTGGTCTCGGGATCTTTGGAGCTGCATTACAGTATCATTTACACTACATGGTATTAGCGCTTGGTGTTTTTATTGTGACCGTCGGATCGCTGGCTAGTGTTCCCGTCACGGTGAACTATGTTGTCGAATGCTTTACACGATATCCAGCTGAAGCGGGCATTGTTATTGGAGCCTACCGTATCATCTACGGTTTAACTATCAGCTTCTATATTAATCCTTGGGCTGAGGCCGTTGGTGTCGGGTGGGTCTATGGGATGATGGCTTTCTTTGCGGTGTTCTCATTCATGTTTGTGATATTGCTTATGTGGAAAGGACATGCCATTCGTCAGATCCAATTTGCGAGTCTTGGATCTAGCGAAGAAGGTCAACCGCTGGTCGGGCGTAGTTGAACGCATCCACGTTGTACCTGTTTTATCAACCAGGTTACTGCATACGAATGTATTTTCTTGTGTCTAATATGGAGATATCAAGGAAACACAGCTTTTATTTTGGAACCCCGTTGATCGTTCTATGATGTTTACCGCTCAAGATATAGCCTGACACTATAGAAATAAATGAAACATTTTGCTGAAGTGATCTGACCTTTGTTTGCTCCCACTGCTAAAAAGGACTTCTCTCAGATAAACAGTCTGTTTGTCTCCTTCTTTTCCTCGATCAAAGCGTCGAACGGCTCATTAGGAGTCCCCTTCGTGTAGCCCGTATTGGTCTTTCGGGCCGAGCTCCCGATCCGGGGAACCAAGAGCTCCACGCCGAAAGGTAGATCTGAACGCCTGAAATTTGCCTTCACCTCATGAACAGATTCACGAAGCATCTGTGATATGCACCCCAGATCGCCATTACACCTAGTCCACCTAAGCTAGACACAGCTGCGTTTGATAATGGAGAAATGGAGAATGTGTGGGAGGTGCAGTGAAAGGGAGTGTATGAGTGTATATAAGGGACTACCTAGTACCTACGAGAGGGCTTATTTGCATAACTAACTAAGTAACTAAGTCAGTAGCCATGTAGCCTTAGCTTTCAGGTGGTGAATCTTTGGAGTTCGCGGGAACATCGCGGGATCCTCGCGAGGTTCTTGCAAAATGCTCGAAGTATCCTCGAAGTATCTTTGAATGATCCTCGAGAAATTGTCTGGGGTGGAACTGTGCACTGGGGATACACCACCGAGTGATTGTCAGGGCTGTCTTTGGATGCTATTCTGATTCAGTATATGTGTAAATCAATTCGAACTAAGCTAGCCCATTTTTATCACCATGTTCAATACTTTAGGTTGACCTCCAGGGTCATCCAGGTACTTGCCGAGTTAAGTAATCAGCAAACCCTCTGATCAGCCCTGAGATATAGTTGGGCTCCTAAGAATGAAACATATGCGTAGGTGAATGTGCTTGAATCATCAATTACCTAAATACTAAATATATAGAATTCCTTCGGACTATATGAGCCACGACATAGACCAAACCCGAGTCCCATGATATAAGTGCAACTCCCCGTTTCTCCCAACATACACTCCTCCCAGGAAAACACCTGGTCCCAACCAAATCAGAGTCTGACAGGTCCCGAACAAGCCCCATTTATACATAGTGAGGAAATTCCATCTATCATCTATCTCTATGTCGTGTTTTTCTCGTATGTGTGATCACTCCTTCGTGACGCATGCAAAAACGTAAGAAAACATCGCTCGCAGACGCAGGTGTAACTTTTATCCAAAACGAAATCAACGGAATTTAATCAACGTACTTGGGAAGTGTCTTCATGACACCATCCCGAGTGATATCTTCCATGGCTTTGGTGATCTCATCGATGAACCGCTTGTCATTGCGCAAGTCATCGCCGAAGAGGTTCTTAGTGCTGAGGAGCTCGGCGGGGTTGGTACCACCGGCAAAGGCCTTGGCCTGGAGTTCTTCGCGCATGGGGTCATCGACGGCAAACTTGTTTCCGCTGTCGTCGATGCCCTTCAGGTAGCAGAACCAAGCGGCGGCGACGAAGCACAGGCGGCGGAAGGGGCCAGTAACCCAGATTGCCTCGGCGATTGAGGGCATGATGAACTGTGGGATCTTGCCAGAGGCGTTGAGGCAGATGCGAGGCAACTGGTCCATAATTGTGGGGTTGGAGAAACGCTCCATAAGGGTCTTGCAGTATTCGTCGATGTTGACGCCCGGAATATCTGGCAAGAGCGGCTTCACTTCATCCTGCATCATCTGCCACACCAACTTATTAAAGAGCGGGTTCTCCATCACTTCGTGAACATAATTGAAGCCTGCCATCTGGCCTGGGTATCCGATTGCCGAGTGGCTGCCATTGAGCAGACGTAGCTTGTGCTTCTCGAACTGCTCTACGTCGTGCACATTCTTGACGACCTGGACTCCAACCTTCTCGAATGGTGGGCGGCCATCGGAGAACTGGTCTTCAATAACCCACTGCATGAAGGGCTCTGTGACCACTGGCCATGCATCCTCAATGCTGAAGTTCTCTGCGAGTGCGGTTTTGTCGGCGGATGAGGTCTGGGGTGTGATACGATCGACCATAGCATTGGGGAAAGCGCCCTGCTCGGTGATCCACTTCGCGACCTCTGGGTTGCGGAGGCGGGCAAAGGAGTCAAGCATGTGACGTGTGATGGAACCGTTCTTTTGCATATTATCGCACGACATCACGGTGAAGGGCTTGAGGCCCTGCTGGTGGCGTCGGGCCAAGGCAGCGTAGAGGAAACCGAATGTAGTGCGCGGCGTCTTCTCGTTGGCTGGGTCGAGATCGAACTGGATATCGGGGTGTTCGCTTTGCAGTTCGTGTGTGTTCTCGTTATAGTAGTATCCGCTCTCGGTAATGGTAAGCGAGACAATGTGCGTATCGGGGTGCGCCATCTTGGCAATGACAGCTTCGCGGTCATCGGGGGCGAAGAGGTAGGAGTTGATGCAGCCCACAACATGCGCAAAGCTTCCCTTGGCCGAGCGCTCGAAGACCGTGTAGAGGTGATCTTGCTTCCTCAGAACATCACGCATGGTGGCGTCGAAGGGTTGCAAGCCCACTCCGCAAATTGCATAATCCGTCACGCCATGCTTCTGCATCAACTGGTCAACGTAAACAGCCAGGTGAGCTCTGTGGAATCCGCCCACGCCAACGTGGACGATTCCCTCCTTGACAGCGCCATCGCGCTTGTAAGTCGGGACCTGGACCTGCCCGTCACCGGCCGCCGCAATTTGAGATAAATTATTGCTGTTGAGCTGAAGGGGTGCCATTGTTGCAAGGAGTGAATGAAGAGAAATGTGAGAAAGAAAAAAGATCCAGCATGTTGGGGGTCACCGCTGGTTTTGACCGCTGATCCGGAAAATGTTCAGGGAGCAATATTACATCATGTGGCCTCCAACCGCCACCTAATAGTCGCTCCACTCTAACTCCTGAAAGCCATTGAGAGATCCTTTTGCCTCCTTGATTTGTGGGGATCAAATGACCTTCTGGATTTTTCTCGCAGGGAAGGTTCTGACCGTGTTAAAAGACGGAGCTCCAATTATAGCAACTGACATGGGCCTGCATCAGAGCTGTCTCCCGAGCCGAGAACTTTTTTTTTTTTTTGCTTTTGCCCCCGATGTACCGATCCCAATCCGGGACCCCTTTCATGTTGGATCCCATTTACCCGGACATGCCAGGGAGTTTCCCTGTAGAGCTGAGATAGGGATTCAGTGCTCCGAACTGCACCGGACCGTTCATTACCCCAACTCTGAGATCATAGAAGCGGCTAATCTGGGAAAGCCCCACCCGAGGAAATCCGGTCTAGAGTTGCCTTTCTTGTTGAGAGTTATTGGATGTAGACATAATGTGTAAATAGGAATACCAGACATCAAGTTGGTAAGATGGCCGAGTTGGTCCAAGGCGCCAGGTTAAGGTATACCTTAACTCCACAACTAGCAATAGTTTCCTGGTCTCGAAAGGGGCGTGGGTTCGAATCCCACTCTTATCATCTCTTTTTGTCTCCTTTTAGAAGACATCCTTTTTTTTTTTTTTTTTTTTCTTCTTTTCTTCTTCTTCTTAGGGACCTTGTTGGTAATTGGGGTAATAATAAATTCACAACAGAATGAACTGCGGGTGATTGCATATTTGAGACTGCAATCCCTGCAGTGCTTTATGCACCAAATGATTGATTTCTTTGTCCCAACAATGCGGGTGTGTGTCCTTGAGCGATGGCAAGCGCAGGTGATACAATGTTATGATTATAGGTACTATTTGAATTTTCGGTCTCTTTGAAGGGGATAGGCGGTTGTTGGATATGGATTGGTTTCGCTTGCTCGGGTAGGGATACCTAAATACGTCGAAGCCCGGGTACATATAGCTGAACCACTTAAGTATGTACAGAGTCACGAATATACCGTCAAATCACCACTCGCGGGGATAAGTGCACAGTACCCGACCAAGGGGGTCCCCGGGTGTAGGAAGGTTTGGTGATGCATATGCCACCATGGGTACTCCGTGGTACATACTGGGACAATATATATATCCGTGACAACCGTCCACCCAACATAACCCATAACCGCAAGCATGACCCCTTAAACAATATCAATGAGACATGTAGGTAGTAGCCTGTATGTAACACCATGTCACGCATTTCCCAAGCACCTCGAAGATCGATAAGGGGCTTACTCGATCTGTTGACCTCCGTGTAGGAAACCAGGTCTATAACCATTTACACCCACAGGAATTCTAGGACAAAATAACGGAGCTGCCAATATATGCTTTTGCTCTACAGACTCAAGTACATACGACCATAGGGTGTGGAAAATAGGGCTTCCCGTCCGCTCAGCCGTACTCAAGCCACACGCCGGTGAGTTAGTAGTTGGGTGGGTGACCACCAGCGAATCCTCACTGTTGTATGTTTTTTTTTTGTTCTGTATATCTTTGTAGAGGAAGTTTGTTTGATAGGCATTGAGCTGTTTTGGCCCAATCCTCCCCTATCCATGTGGTCTGTCCAGGGAGCAGGGCGATCAGTTTCGTGAATTTATCGGCAATTGGCAGCACGCAGTCGGCGCCATCGTGCGCAACGGACAAGCCAACGATGAAGTCCATGGTCAGCGTGTGGACAGGTACTGGGGAACTTATAATCGGCTGAAGCGAGCCGAATGGTCGGTGACGGGAAACAGCGTGTTCACGGCACGTTGGACAATGTAGAATGTATTTTTTTAGTTGTGCGGCGCCCCTATAGAAGGTGAGACCCCGTAGCTTCTGCCAGGCTACGTCGAAACCCTAGTGTCCCTGTTCGTCATGAACTAGCTAAAAAATTTCGCCGGTCATTACCTAGGGTAAACAGGCTATCCTCGCCGTTTGCGGTGTGGAGGTACAACCTCCAGCCCAGAGCGTCTAAAATAGCCGAGGGTTCTATCCAGACATGACCAATTTATCATCAAACTATATCAATAAGATAGCTAGACTTCTAGCAATAGATTCAATGCTTACTTTATTTCGATTCTTGTCTCCAACCAATTCAATCAGACTTAAGATCACATCAGACATAAGATAAAGACACGCAAAGCGGAAATTTAAGATAGAAGCAGAGCGAATAGATCTAAGCTCTGTATTTATAATCATCATCTTGAGAATTGCTTAGTGATTTAGTGTGTCTATTTCAAAGTCCTGGCTAATCTCACTAGAACTTAATTCTCCCATGCTCTCGCCCGCGATGCTTCCGACGGATAGAATTAAACTGAAAACGCTTTTACGCATAGAGAAAACATCACTATATATGAAAGCCATTTAATCTGAGTCTTAGCTAGTAAGAATAGATCCAAGATGTGTGACAATTTTAAGGTAATAAACATCTTGAGCCTTATCCATAATATAGTCAATGATCAAAACAATCTACAGAGCCTGATCTTTATATATTAAAGAACTAGATCACAATGGAGAGCTTTCCTTATTCTATGTTCGGCAAGTAGCTTGGAGTTGCATAGCATCAAACCCACTATTGCTGGTCATTTCACGCAAATGTGGCCCTTGACCTCTTTTAACGAAGCTTTAGGTTTTCGTGGTATGATCCCGTAGAGGAATTGAGTTCTAGATCTTCGAATCCCGCCAACCCTTTACAGTTCTATCCGTAGACCTTTAGGTTATGTTGACTCCCATCCTCCTTGGTTGAGCTAGTTGAATAGTACACTGCCTAACTCTATATTCACTATAAGAGTTCTGTTATATGCTATGAAATAGTTTTCTACATGTTTTTTCTACATGTTTTTTCTACATGTTTTTTCTACATGTTTTTTCTACATGTTTTTTCTACATGTTTTTTCTACATGGTTATCGAATAGGTTTTGGAATGATCTTTTAAATAGTTCTTAGAATGGTCTTTAAGATAGTTTTTGGAATAGCTTTTCAGATAGTTTTTGGTATAATTTTTAGAATCGTTCTTTTAATAATTACCTTAGTACAGTTTTAGACTATCTATGATTCTCATCGTTTTGTTATATCCAGGGGGTTTTTACTACGTAAGGTTTACACTAAATATAGAATGCTCAACTTCCAAATCGTTCAACCAATCAAACGTCAGTAGCCCAATTGGCGTCTACTATAAGATTCATGTTTTTAATTCCCTATTTTGAGAGCGTCGAACGGATTACAACACAGCCATACTTGAGAAGCACCGTTGCCCAATGCAAAGTTCCACCGCTCTCTCTCTCATGTTACAAAGTACTCATTCGCATCATCCCAAGGTCCTCCGTCATTCATCGACCATTTGAAACCTTCTCATTTTCAAATGATTATGATTCTTTCTTCTAAAACACATTGTACATACGACCATAGGATGTGGAAAACAGGGCTTCCCGTCCGCTCAGCCGTACTTAAGCCACACGCCGGTGAGTTAGTAGTTGGGTGGGTGACCACCAGCGAATCCTCACTGTTGTATGTTTTTGTTTTGTTCTGTACCTCTACATTTTTGTAAAGAAGTTTTTTTTGATAGGCACTGAGATATCTCCCATCTTCATCGAGACAACAAACGCTCTTTCCCTATTCGCAGTTTGCCCCGAAAGTCTTCTCCCCTAGCTCTTTCCTAGCATTGCCATTAGACGAGCAGAATTGTAGACCGTATCAAGAAAAAACAAAGCCATTCACCATGTCAGACGCTACCATCTCAAAGTCTTTTGTTGAGTTGCTTCATGAAAATCTCCCCCCCCCCCCAGCTGTGTCGAACGATTCGAACAGATCTGTTATTGCTCGTTGTTCCTTTTAGGTGGCACAGTGGTTGTCACGATTGTGCAGCTGGCTCGGGCTTGGATGCTATGGTATGGTAGAGTACTTCCAGAAAGCCTTTATATCCTGATATCACAAGTCTATATGTGCATGTTACTGAGTATGTATAGGCGGTCCAATATCCAACCTCACCTCCCCAAGCCCCCCTGCAGCCCTACCAAGGCCGGTAGCTTTGAAAGCATTTGAACTTATTGAAGTACCACCATTGGCCTTTACCAATCCTGTACCCATGGATATGCGCGAGCGCACAGTGCATGAACCTTTATCCGCCGTCGCCTTGATGCTATAACTACACAGGCTCAACCTCCACGGCGCGGCCCAATTTGCACACCTTTCCTGTTCGAGCATATACCGCAGGGGAAAAGCGAAGCTGGTATCACTCTGCCGACTTCTGAGTATCTTTCTCGTTACTCTGTCATAGAGCAAGGGATCAATACTTGCTGCTTGTCTGTTGCACAATATGTGTCCTTGTGGTCATTGTTTGCTACTATAGATGGTTATCACACACGTCGGCATTCACTCTGATATGCGTATTTTCTTCTTTTTTTTTTTTTTTTGGAATGGAAAGCGGATGTCGATATGGAAGCCCAACTGTACTACTCGTGTATGCCTTTATTGCTCCTGGAGATAGTAAACAGGAGAGACAAAGTCCTTGGGTCATCTATTACTTTGATCACCTGAATAGAGATTTGTATAAACTAAATCGAATCGAACCCCAACGTAGATTTACATATCTTCTAAGCAAAGTCTAAAAAAATTAGACTACACACCTTTAACAAAGAGTAAGCCACTGAAGAGCAACAAAGGGAAAGGAACCTTGGATGTAACCTAGATGCGGTAATGTAGTTCTTCAAATCATTCCATTGGGAACCGCATTAAGGGACATTAAGTTTCCACACATAGCTCTTCTCAACTAGACATCAAGTCATGACCAATATTTTTTTGTCCCATTATGAGCCCCTCATACATCTTCAAGGAAAGAAAGAGTATCAGCAACAGTCTGAACATTCTTGTCACCTCGTCCACAGAGACAAACAACAACGTCTCGATCTCGCCCAAATTCTTTCGCAACACGGACAGCGCCAGCAACAGCATGCGAGCTTTCCAAGGAAGGAACAATACCCTCCATATGACAGAGCAGACTGAACGCGCTCAGAGCCTCGGTGTCATTCGCAGATATCAAAATGACTCGACCAGTCTCTTCCAACTGGCCAGTTCAGGTTCAGCACTGGGATGGTTAATCCCAGCAGCAACAGAGTGCGTCTTTAATGTCTCACTTTCCCTACCTTCAAGAACAAAAGTCTGCGCCTCTTGCATTACACCGACAGACCCATTACTCAACACAGCAGAATGCTGATCCGTCATAGGTCCATTCCCACCCGCCTCAACACCAACAAGAGTGACAGACGAATCCTCAAGGAAAGGATAGAACATACCCACAGCATCTGATTCACCACCGACACAAGCAATGACCGCATCGGGGAGCCTATCGGAATTCATTCCCCGGAACTGTGCACGCGTCTCAGTGCCAATGACGGCTTGAAAGGTGCGGACGATTGTCGGAAATGGATGTGGGCCAAATGCAGAGTCAATCACAAAATACGTATCCTTCGAATTAGTTACCCAGGCACAGAAGACTTGGTTGATCGCGTCGCAGAGCGTGCCTTTCTGGCCAAATGAATCGTCAACCGGGATGACTGTTGCGCCGAGGATGTTCATGCGGAAGACATTCATAGACTGACGTTCGAAATCTTGGGATCCCATAAATATGGTGCATTTCATGCCAAACTGGGCACACAGTGTAGCTACTGCGACGCCGTGCTAGCCCGTGGCAGTTTCGGCGATTATGGAAGTCTTGCCGAGTCGGCGAGCGAGGATGATTTGGCCTAGAGCATTGTTAATGCTATGACTGCCTGTATGATTTAGGTCTTCGCGTTTAAGCCAGATGCGAGCTCCACCGACATGTTCTGTCAGGCGCGGGGCTAGGTGAAGCGAGGAGGCCCTGTTGGTATAGTTTACATATGAGTTTATCTCGGCCCAGAACATGGGGTCAGCATTTGCGGCTAGAAATCCCTCTTCTAGCTCGTCAAGGCAGATTTTTAATCCCTCTGGGGCATATTGACCACTGGAAGATCTGAAGCGGGCGTGGCTGCGTGCTAGCTTAACGTCTCTGTCCTGGTAGTTGTCCTCAGGAATGTCATTGGATCCATCATTGGATCCATCATTGGATCCAATATAAACAGTACTGGATGACATGAAATGGCCAACTTTCTTAATTCTTCTTGGAATAATGATTTGACGCCCTGTACGTCCAGCAATTCGAAGACAGTACTCCTTGACATGTTGAGCACCGGTCCCGGGAGCTGAATTCTCGAGGATGGATGTGATTGAGCTGTCGAGGACGATTCCTTCAGTGATTCCAGAATCTTCGGCAAAACGTTCATGGGTCTCAATCCCTAATCTGACTGCTACTGGAGTTGTGTTACCAGTGCATGTATGCACACAGCTAAGCAGGCTGTCCAAAGGCTCACGCAGTTGTCCAGGGACACCGTTCATCTCCATCCGAGGAACAATATAAACAAATGAGTCGGCAATACAGCAAAGCATCTGCATCTGGGTTTCCGGAGTTGAAGGAGCAATGAGCGGAATGTAAGATAGTCTAATAATCACCTGTTAGTTAATTATAATGGCGAAGATTGAAATTAAGAACAAACCCTTTGTTATTGCAGAGGTTACGGAACCGCAACGCCTCCTCAGGAGGAAGATCAACGATTGTGAACCCATCTACGCCAGCAGCTTTGCAGTCACGTAGCATCTTCTCCTCGCCATATGCGTATGTACATACGGGGTTGTAATAGCTTATCAACAGCACAGGGATGCTTAGGCCTTGCTTACGCGCCAACTGTCCGCTTGCAGCATTAATAAAATATGCACACCATTATCCAGGGTTTTGGTATTTGCTCGCTGGATGATTGGTTCATCCATCGTGGAGTTATTGAAGGGGACCCTCAGCATGATCATGTCTAGTTTGGATTGTCAGTAGATATTTGTTGCTGTGGGTGTTGAAGGAAGGGCCGGATAATGAAATTCATGCTCCATGAGGGTTGGGACGAAACGTACCTGCACCACCGGCTTGCATAGAAATCATGATCCCCAGTGTTTCATCGGCAGTGGGGTAGCCGGCTGTCATAGAAGTGATTAAGGCGGCTCGGCCTTCACTTTTGCACCTCTCAAAGGATGCTTTAATGACTCTCATGGTTGTTGGATAGGGGAAAAAGAGAGGGTTGGAGTTGCGACGAAAGGGAGGGTGCTGTTGCGTGCACGTTGAAAGTAGCGAGAAGGGAAGAAAAAACAGACCAAGTCACGTCGTGTCAACTCCAAAGAATCGCAAGCACCTTCTCTATTTGATTTTCACTTAGGCCTTACCTAGATCTTAGTCAAACCGCAATCCCAAGCTGTATTTGCTTCAATTTCCCGTCAGTTGACCGTTAGACGCCCGATTTGCAAAGTCTCTCAATCTATGTAAAATGTGAAAAGCCCCCTCGACTAAGAAACATGCAACATGGAATTTCAAAATAATGCCATCGACAAACTTTACAAAATGACCCATCGAATCTAGTATGTCCACCTATCTTAATCATGCGTTGTGAATCCTCCATCTGAAGGTACCTAGCCAGCCTAGCTAACTATTGATATCTCTTCTTTATGTTTCCCTCCTTATCACAGTATGACCCCAATAAATAGAATCAAGGAACGACCATAATGTCGATCTTATCTGCGTCGATACATATATGCTCAGAAGAGTCAATCTGATATGTATTCATAGGATACAAACTCCGAGGATATGCCTAATATACTTAATTATAGCGGGATGTCCTTCAGCCTCCCACAGTATGATATCAAGTATGTAGTATAGATCAATACATGGGTAGTTAGTGCAAATCTAGAGTAAATTGTGAGGACAATGCTTTGGTCTGAACGGGCTACAAGGGATTACCAAGGTAGACTGTATGCGCGAGTCAAGTTGAGCCATTTAAATTACTGTTATAATTAAATAAAATATGAAATTTGTGTATGATATCAGCAGTGGATTTTGAAATAGTATCCGGGAGAATAGATGAACACCTGCTAAATGTTTGAAAAAGTATGTGTGAAACAATGTTACAGATGGGCCACGCCAACACGAGTCAAGGCCTATGAAAGAGCAAATGAAAAAAAAGCCAGTCTAAATCACTATGTAAACAAGTGTTCCAACATGTTTACAGCATAATCATGAAGGCACCGGAAGCGATGGCGGCGACGGCATAGGCACTGGCCTGCCAGGCGCCAATGTGGACGAACTGGGGAACAGTGCCGACGGCAACACCAGAGGAAGTAGCACCACCAGTGCCGGAGGCACCAGCACCAGTGCTGGCAGCAAGGGAGCCACCGGAGATGGTGCCAGTACCAGCAGTGCCAGCGGCCTTCATCTGGGTAGCGCAGGAGCCAGAGGCGGAGGTGCTCTTCTGGGTGGAGGCGGCGCCATCGAAGTCACAAGCCTTCTCAGCGGCCTTGCCCTTGTTCTTCTGGTAGTAGACGTTCATGGCCCAGGCAAGACGCTGCTTGGTAGAGCACATAGAGTAGGCGCCGTACTTGCCGGAGGTGGCGTTGGAGTTCACACCATCCATGACGCCGTCCTCACCACCAAGGTAAGAGAAGGTGCTGGAGACCTTCTTATCGGAGATGTCCTTGTTGGGCACACATTCGAGAGACTGGTACATGCACTCACACAGGTCAGCGTTAGGCGAGGGGGGCAGCTTGCTGGCAGCGTTCCAGTCCGAGCCGACAGTGGGGCAGCTGCGGCCGACAGTGGTGGAGACGGAGTACTTGTCGGAGTTGACACCGGTGGGGGTGGCAGAAGCCATCTGCTTGGAGAGGTTGCTGAAGTCGGGGAGGGTCGAGACATCGTCACCGTCCACGGAAACCAGGCCGTACTTGTTGGCTTCCTCGTAGTACATGTAGACAATACCGCCGGACCAGACGTCGGTCATCTTGTCGCTGTACAGAACGGGGACATCGGTGAACTTGCGAGGACGGACTTCGTTGCAGCCGTACTCAGAGAAAAAGGCGGGGACGGGGTAGTCCTGGAACTCCTTGGTACGCTCGGCATAGCCAGACTTCTGGAAAGTAGAATCACCGCACCACTCGTAAATGTTGTAACCGAAGAAGTCGATCGAGTCTGAGGCATCGTCGCAAATCAGGTAGTTGGAGACAGCCTCACGGACAGTAGCATCGTCATCGGTGGCGTAGCCAATAGCAAGGGAAGAACGGTAGTCCTTCTGCTTGATGTAGGACTTCATATCACGGACGGCAGCCTTGACGTAGGCCATGGAGTCGGTGTTGTTAATCTTGTTAGCAACCTCGTTTCCGGCAAAGAAGCCAATAACGTTGGGGTACTTGGCAAAGGCATCAACGACCTGGGAGTAGCGAGTGAAGAGATCGGCGTTCCAGGTCGGGTTGCTCGACACGATGGACTCGCCGGGTGAGGACAGATCGGTAATCAAGTAGATACCGGCATCGGCGAGGGCGTTCATACACTCGTCATGGTCCTTGCTGGGGTCGACAGCGTAGGTACGGACCACATTAGTGCGCAATTTGGTCAGGTAGGGAATATCGCGCTTGCAGCTGTCAATGGCCAGCGGATCGGTGTAGGAGTTTTTGCCGGTAGCACCGTTGCGACCAGTGTACTCGGGCTGGTAAGCCACACCACGAATGAAGAACTCTGTGCCGTTGTTGGAGTAGAAGAACTTCTTGCCCTTGATCTCAATGGAGGGCACGTCGGCAGCCATGGCCGCCCCCAGCAGGGAGAGACCAGCGATGATAGAGGCCTTCATAGTGCAAGGAAAACGATTCTAAAGAATGTCTGACGGGTAACACACACACACCGTCGAAAGCGAATGTCAATCAAAAGAGGAAATCTGACAGGGAATGGAGGAGAAGAAAAGCAAAGTCTGGGTCTGGAAGGGGGGGAGTTGGATTTAATCCAAGGGAGGCTGCGCAGGGACGCGCATTCATCGGCATGGAGTGGATAAGTACAAAGGCCCCATGCACATCAATGGATCGGGGTATTTTTGTTTGTTTCGACTGTTGGATCTGATTGGCAACCAACGACAGCAGAAGTCGATATCCGACGTCATTGGTCTCCGACACTCCACCCCTTTCAATCTGCGCCATTTCGCCACCACATCCCCTGAAACGACTGTATCCGCTAGTAAACCCGGAAGCCTTGACTCTGGAGGACCCTGACTGGTGCAAGTGGAGTCCCCCATCTGTCGCAACTTCGCAATTGGTTCTCTCCAATCTCATTCCTCGCAAATTCAAGACACGGCAGGTAAAGTGTTCCGTCTCATGTACATTACAATACATAGACTCGAAGAACCTTCCAAGGTTGGAAGTAAACATCCTCGAAAATAGTATAAAATCGATTCTCATCCTATAGCATGTTGCTCCATTCAACCCAAAAGCTTGTCGCTTTGCCAAGGCGCTATTAATGCTTGCGATGATGGCGTTCGGAGAGATGTTTCTGGGCGGAGTCTTGGCCAAGGCTTATAAGCGGCTTATAAGAGACATTCTAGAATGATAGAAGGAAACGAAAAGAATAAGAATAAGAATAACTACACAATCCTTACTCTATTCGTTTCTATGTTATTTATCTCAAACACGGTCGCAATGGTCGCTCTATGGAATTACTGGATGTCTGTGCTGCTAGTGTGAAGCACCCGTCCTACGTATACGTGTCCTACCTAGGTACTTACAACATACATAATGTTGGAGTGGACATGGGTTGGGAATTTTGAGTACTCTTCATTCTCCAACCGTATTGTTGATGTTTCAAACTAATTTTGTACAATCTGCAACGTCCAACGGCGGAGGTCATACGGAGTACATGAAGTTCTAAATCTCCAAAGTGGCAGTGAAACTCCGACTCCGTATTACAATGTCAACTCTTGACTATTTCGTAGATACGCACTCCAGAGTACAACATTTGATGTACTCCGTATAACCCTCATAGTTCAGAATCCCTCGCTACCCTTCGGAGTGCCTTTTTTCCCAGGTCTTCAATTAACTCGGTGGGGTAGAAATTATCGATATTTACAACATGGAACCTCGCAAATTACGATCGGACGGCACAACAGGCACAGCCATTCTCTCCATTTGAGACAACACAGCCCTCTTCCCAAAACCCCGTATCCTGTACTCCGTACTCCGTAGAAGTATCTCTATCAAATTCCCATACTTAGCACGGGAATCTAGACCATAACTATGTCATTACTCAAACTACGCAACTCAGGGGTATATGCCCCTGAATATCCAGATCACGTCAAAAGCGGGTCTTTGCACGGGGAGTGCCAATCCCCTCTCGTTCGCTGCTTTGTGACTGGAATGGTGCTTTACCAAGCTTTGTGGCTGAAATCCGCTTAATATGGAGTTACAGTGGATTCTGTGCCCCGGTTTTAGTATGAGATATTTTCTGCGGACTATTTATGTTGGACAAGATAAACTCAAGTATTGACTTTGATATACCTAATAGGCCGTCCGTATCTGAATCCTTTAATTACAATGAGCGACAACTCGTGCAAAATCTCGTGTGGAACAAATGACTTTGGAAATATGCAGAATTATCCTTTCCATTTGGCCTAGGTTTGTCCAACCTAAGGGCCAGCCATGAATCAAATAATTCCGGCGGGACTATCTTCTGTAGATGATTCCTTCTTCCTGTACTGGATGGTGTACCATTCTTCACAAACCTCGACGTATCCTCATCCCCTTGCATTGGGGCATCGTAAACCATCGAACCTTTCGCAGTCTCGGGTTGATACGGCTCCCATGGGGTGTTCTGATTGACAAAGCCGATAATATCCCCCGCAAAGCGCTCTGCGGCTCTCTGCTGACCCCTATCGAAATAATCCGCATAGTTCATGAGCACAAATGCAATATCCAGGATATGCGTGGTGTGACCCTTCCAAGGGCCTTCTCACGAATTGGGGCAGTTGAATATGTATAGAAGCGCTTCAGTACTAGAAACCGATGACGCGCTCTAAGTTCTTGTAAAGGAATAAGCTGCCGCAGCAAAATAGACATCATTTCCAAATTCTAGGATTCTTTGCTTGGACTTAGTATAGTTAGAGTAGGAGTCTGGGTCGAGCCTATATGCTTAGGCAATTTTATATACGATACTCGTATTCACACTAAAGACAGTAGATAGACAGTTGATGAAAGTCTAGGAAAGGATATCTATACGGGTGATTAGGCGAGGGGTAAAAGCCATAGCCTAGCCAATTATTAGTGTTTAAGCTTAGGATTTATAAGGTAACATAATTATGGGCCTGACTTATATCTATTTGATAATCTCCTATAATAATTCTCTTATAATGATTTATACTAGGGAACACCCTCTTTACTACGGCATTATCTACTAGAGTTTAGAATATTATAATCTCGGGAATAATATCACTGTCTACTATTAGACCGATAGGGATTTAACGGCTAACTTTCACCCTTAGTTCCTCCATTAGCAAATCAAGTAGCTTCTGCACCTATTTAGTAGGTAAAAGATGATTTAACCTAAATATATTGATAACTTTCCCGAATAAACACTCTAATAACTTAGGATAGTGTATATAAAGGAGAGATATTCCGCTTATTATAATGAGTTGATGAAATGGGGTTTATCCGAGTGAAGATAGAAGCATCTAGATGCTAGTACTATTAACCCACTATTTTAACAAAAATCTACTCTAATATATATATAACTTACCTCCTCCTATACTTTCTCCGATAAAGGTGACTTAATTAGAGTCCCCACTAAAGTTACCGATATAGCGCTTGACCTAGTGGAATATAAGTTTCTAATTATCTAGGCCATTATTTGGCTTATAACTAGCATCTCTTATTGCTGAGAATATAAGGAAACTAGGAACTCTAAGTTAATAACTATAAACCATAGCGGTTAGTAATAAAGTATCGTATTAGGATATAGATAATGTAGCACTGACTTGATTCCTACCATAATCATTGGTTTCTCCTAGTCTAGACTCAGTCTGGTAATTTGAGTAAGTTTATATTATGGATATGAGCTACTTCTAGCAGCAAAAGCACCGCCGTGAACCATTACTAAGACTAGCAGAGCGCCTAGCTTCTTAACATCAGGAACTGTAATGTTGAGAGTTAAGCACTCTATATCGGATTGTGGATACTCTAGGAACTTAAGTGTGTGTTGAAGTAACTTCTGTTTCTACTTATAACTATTTTCGGGGCTTAAAGGCAAGGGCCTGTTCAGAACATACCCTAGTCTTATAGCATCGATAACTTTGCCTTGAGAATATGCATTAACAAACTCTCCCCTAGAAAAGCGGTCTTTCAATATAGTATACTAGATGCCTAGATATTAAGTAATCCTAGGGACCCTAGTTAGGCCTTAAACCTGACTGATGGTAGGGCGCTAAGTTGTTTCGTTGGACATCCCAGGATAAGTCTGATCAAGCATTCAAAATCAACGTGAGAATGAAAAGAAGAAAGGGCTGCAGGATGGCACCATTTTTATTATTGTACACCATGCACCGATCTTCGCCCTTCGTCATGGCCGTCTATGGAGAGGTTGAGGTTCCGCCTTAAATCCGTATGTAGTAGGTCATCTCATTTTAGAATCTATGAACGTATCCATTCCCCCATGGGCAAGCACAATCGAAGTACCTTTAATAAAGCCACTCCTACCTAGACTGTTCGGTACCTCCAACATCGTTCCAACCACCCCTAAAATAGCAACCAATTCTCCTGAAACTAAGCTTATCAGCCCCTCCTGCATTAGCCACTTTGACCTACGTACCACCCTAGAGAACTTCGAAGCAATAGTGCAATGACATCTCAACTTCTTTAGTGGCCATATCACCCTGCGCAACGAAAAGACCGCCTTCATCGCTTACGACGAGGAACACCCCCGCCTCATGATCGTTAACGACAAGAGCCACCGGCCTATCGATAATCGCAGGACCGCTATGGGAATCTACCACATTACCTTTACACTAAGCAGTCGTGCCGAGCTTGTCACGAGCTACGAGCAGAAAAAGGCCCTCGGCATCTTACCGCACTGGCCTGTCAATCATGGTATAAGCACCAGCATGTACTACTTTGACCCCGATGGGAACGATTTTGAGCTATAGGTGGACAACTTCGACACACCGCTAGAGGCACGCGAGTTCATGGCTAGTGAAGAGTATACCCGGAACCCGATTGGAGTGGATATCGATGTGGATGAACTCATTACGCGGGTTCGTAGTGGTGAGGACGAGGCGGCTATTAAGAAGCGGCCGGTGATTGGACAGATATTATCGCGCTGGGAGAATTCGATCTAATTCAAAGAGTAGATACCTTTGTATTTGATTGAGTATCTTAGTCCTTTGATTTAGTTTACAAATTGACTATGCATTAGCATGATCATGATCTCACTAAATGGCAAAATATATTTTGTACCTTTATAAATTAGGGTACATACGACCATAGGGTGTGGAAAACAGGGCTTCCCGTCCGCTCAGCCGTACTTAAGCCACACGCCGGTGAGTTAGTAGTTGGGTGGGTGACCACCAGCGAATCCTCACTGTTGTATGTTTTTGCTTTTTTTCGCTATCATCTTTTTACTTTCAGTTGAATCCGCCAGCGGATGGATGCATTCATCATATCAAGAATCCGAACAATACAAGGGAAAAAGGGGCCGATCCGACCAAGGCAGATTTCTATCGAAGCAGAAGTACACAATCCTATACCAAAAAGTGCTTGGAACAGTTAACGATAATCGGGGTACGGCAAATACAACTGTCCGTAGAATTTACTACTCTCCCAAGTCATAGTTGAGTTTAAAAGTTATGATATTCTAGTGATAGATTTGCTCTATAGAGGAGGCGGAAAACCACTAATCCCATATCGCCTGCCGACCACAAGTGACCACGATGAACATGCTGGTATGATTTTGCGCAGGACTCTCTCGTTTCCTAGTACCTACATTGCCTTCTAACACCCTTTCTTCTTTTCCATTTCCCCGACAACAGCAGTCATCAGTGATACCTACCTATGCAGGTATGCCAATTTATCCTGGATTGCCTGTCTCCCCCTCCCAGATATCATTATCTACAACAGCATTGCGAATATTGGGATAGACTAGATATCCCACAGTAATAGATATGTATCCAACAAGACTGATAACGAGCAATAGTCTCCAAAGAGTGGGATTGAAAATGGCAGACGATCGCATTGAACCGATGTTTTCGGGATTTTGCATTGTTTCTGTGTTTTTTTGGTATTTACGATACTAAAAATACATCCAGTCCTCACCAAATATTGCCACTGATGCTCCACGGACCGCAACGCTCTTCGCTCTCCAACTCCCCGACAGGGGGTTGGTGCAGCCTGTGGAGCGCAACTATTGCTTCTTCTCCCTGACATCGACAAAGACATGTCCCAGGGGTCCAGGCTCAGCACTCCATCCTCCATGCCGGATGGTATACTTGTCACTCTTGTCCAACACCTCAACCAAGTTAACGTACTCTCCACCACGGTTTTCCCAGTGAAGTTCGCAGATCTTGTTTTTGTCATGAAACAAGTCCAGACGGCCCTCGCTACCGCGACGACTGCCCGCTTTGATCTCGCCAAGTCCGTCGGGGCAGATCTTGATATCGTCGATCTCATCTTCTGTGAGCGACTTGCGACGGTTAGAGGGGTCGAAGAACTCGCCGCTTCTGATTGTTAGTGTAGGTCTGGCAACGCTCTGGAGCTATAGGTACCCTTCAATGACGGTGTTCTGCACTAGGATCTCGCCATCTTTGATGTGGTCCCGAATGTGAAACTCAACCCACTGAGAATTGTACTTGTTGAGGTCTTCCATATTGAGAAGCTATGAGGTAGCTGTAATAATTGAAGAATTGTAATTAGAAGTGAAACTCCAGCAATGTTGTAGGGAAAATGGGAGCCTTTTGTACATTACCCCGGAATGCGGGGAATGCATGTGGTGATGTAATTGATTTCATCGAATGGTACGACCGCCAATGATCATTGTCCAATGGCCTATACGAACCGAACAACCTGGTCATTGCGGAGTTGCTCTACCTATCAGCTCATCTAATTGCACCACCAGAGGTCGTGTGATTTGAACGCTCGATGTGTGGCATGATGATTGGACAATGGGGCACATGACATTGGAAGCTCAATGGAGGTGTCAGATCATGATAAAAGCGCCCAAAAACAGAGTACGGTGAGGATTACGGAGTATAGCTAATTCTATAAGTAGAATGAATGGGACCACCAACTCTGTCGGGTGTACAAAGTTGGTTGCCATTCAACACGGAAAGTTGAGTCAAGTCGAAGATCAGCACCGATCTGAGTCGTGAGAACCGCCATAGCCTAATCCCTGACCAGACCAACAAAGAACAGACAAAATAATTGGCTCAATGGCGCCGAAATCCGATCGTGAGAATTATACTCCGCATCACTTGACCACCTACCTGTGCTTCGAAGATGTTCATTGCTGCGTTATACCGCAACCATGCGAAGATGCCTGCGCCCCCACTATAGACGTGCTTATTTCACACATTATAGGCGGTTTGGACAATAGTACTAACAGTCAACGCGGCTATTGAGTCTCACCAACGTGGTAATTAGGGGAAAGTGCCTGGATTCAGTATCTCGCCAGCTTTGGTCAAACATCTCGCACTACACAGAAAGATATATATATATGTCGATATCTCGTATGTCATATAGCTCGGAGTTGATCACGAAGTACCAAAAAAAGCCTTTGTTGTAAGCTCAGTTCCTCCTCTTCCCCGCCGATTTTACTAGAGACCGAGAGAATATCCGACCCGGAGAAATACGTTCGCAGGACGCTGAGGTTCAGCTATGATGTTAAGTATATGAGGAGTATTTCGATAAGGCCAAGGTTGCCTAGTATGACATACGTATATACATCTAGGAAGGAAGGAGAGAGATGCAACACAGTACGCCAAAGTGGTTATTGATGACTGGCGGTACCGACCTCGGGAGCAAAAGACGGATAGAAGACAGTGCTGGAAGATCGTCAATCGCCTAGTTAGCTAGCAAATCGACTATCCCAACCATGAGTGACGACCTTTAGGCCGACTTGATTGATTTTTTTGCCAACGTCAACACGCGTTCTCTCAAGGGCGAATGCCAAGTGATAGAACGGATGGTCGCTAAGTGAAAGATGAGGATTCACGCAACGTTTGCGAAGATACCAAATGACCCCAGAACGGAATTGGGAGGCCGTCATAGTGTACCGACTGGATTTCACGGAGTACATTATGCCTACTGAGGTATCTAAAAGTGAGAGACGGACGTGCTGGAGGCCGATTTCAAAGTCCCCGGGCCAATGAGAGGCTAACCGGTTCCCGTCCGGGCCGTGAGTCCACACCAAAAGGAGCCAATCAAAGGTCCATATCAGGTGATCTGATCGGCCGATTGTTCGCCCGGCTCGTAGCCTCCCGATTCAATATGTCCCCGGTCAACGCTGACCATCTATGAAGTTGATAAATCTTCAATCTGATGTTGCATATGGAACGCAATATCGAAATGAGGGCATTATATATCCCTGTGTCCCCCGGGGTTGGGAAGTCTCCTTATATCTATCAATATCTTTCAATAATCAATTACCAGCTCTTCCATCCTCTCAGATTAGTGCTTAGATCAACTTCAACGACGTTCATCGAGTGAACTTCAATATGCAGTCATTATTGCAGTACTATCGCATCCGGCGAGAGGCGGAAGAAGATCTGGTACATGCCCAAGCCAAATCTTTCAGCTTGCGCTCGAGGTTAATCACAATGCCAACAAGGACCTCGAAGCTGGAATAGAGAAGCAAACGCCATCTAACGATACACCTCTTGTTCCTGGTGTAACTATTTCACACCCCAATGGACCCAATGGTGAAGCTATCTTCTTGGTCGGGTGGAGAGACAACGATCCGAGCAATCCTTTGAACTAGTCAATGCTGAGGAAGTTGATGGTCATGATGATGTGCTGTTTGATTGCCATCGCAATGAGTATTCCCTCGTCAGTGGAAGGTGCGACGCAGGAGGCCTTCGATGCACACTTCGGTGTTAATGACATGGCTGGATCGATGACAACTGGTAAGAATTCTTCATGCGAATTTGTTAGCCATAATAAGCCACCGACCGGACCGAATCTAACTCTTGTCGATTATCTACAGGCCTCTTTCTCATTGGGATTGGCGGGGGATCACTGTTCTGTGGTCCTTTCTCCGAGACCTTTGGTCGCAACATCGTCTACTTTGCGACTCTGATCCTGGTCATCATATTCCTGATGGCCAAGGCCCTGACACCAAATTATGGTGCAGCTCTCGCATCCCGCTTCATTGGCGCTTTGTTTGCGGCTGCACCCATGACGGTGGCTGGTGGAACCGTCGGTGACATTTGGCACCCTTCGCAACTTCCCTTTGGTCTTCCATTGGTCACTATTGCCGCTTGCACGGGTCCGATCCTTAACCCCGTAATTGGTGCCTACACTCCAAAGATTGGTTTTGCTTGGGCCGACTGGATCTCTATGATCATTGCTGGCGTGCATTGATAATCGTGATACTCGGCCAGCCGGAGAATCTCAGCCCCGTGCTCTTGGAATAGCGTGCAAAGCACCTGCGTGAGCTAACTGGTGACGACCGCTACCGTGCTGAGCATGTATCCTCCGCCGTCCCGTTCAGCAGTCGTCTACTCACCAATTTTTATCGACCTTTCGTGATGATTTGAACTGAACCTCTTATCCTGATCTTCAGCTTCTATCTCGTCTTGCTGTATTTTGTGCTCTTTACTTTCCTCAATGAGTATCCCTTTATATTTGCGAAGGTATACGATATCTCTTTGAGTTTGACATTCGTCATCTTTGCAGCCATGATACCTGGTATCTTTGTGACTTTTGCCCTGATCCCTTGGCTTTATGGCTTGACTAAAAAAGCCGCCAGGAAGGCCGAAGCGGAAGGAAAGGCATTGCAGCCAGAAGTGTCTCTCTACTGGGCAATGGCAGGTGCTTCTATTTTGATGCCCATTTCACTCTTCTGGATGGCTTGGACCTGTTATGTGAGTATTGGATATATCCCTATATTGATAATTCATCCCTGCTAACCAACGTTCTTTTTTTTAGCCTTCTATTAGCGTCTGGTCTCCTATCGTGGCTTCTGGTGTCTTCGGCTATGCCCTTGTCTGTATCTTCACTACCACTTACATATACATCATCTTTGTGTACCTGAAGTATGCAGCCTCAGCTCTTGGATTCATGACCTCTACCCGATATGTCGTCTCCGGAGCTCTGAGCCCGGCATCAGTCAAGATGTACGAAAACCTTGGTCCTCATTGGTCGTTGACAATTGTTGGTATTATCGCTACCATCATGGCACCTGTGATATATGTGCTATACAAGTATGGCCACAAGGTCCGTGCTATGAGCAAGAATGTCCAAAACAAGGCCTAGTTTCATTTGATTCTCATCCTCGCTTCTTCTTTTTGGTAAAGCCGTGACGAACTCGGCAGAACAAACGGCCGTGGACTGTTATTTATGAATAGAGAGCGATTAGACTCCCCTTTTACTTCTCTTTTTTTGGTCATTCCGTCCTTATTCCTTTCTATGTGTCTCAGCTTTCCATATACCCATGCATAGAACGTGTGTTACTGGTTTTATTTACTGAAACATTTTATAATTTGACTTGGTGCACTTTTGAATATCTCATGTCCTGGTAGAAATATCAAAGGTTGGTTTGGAGCTCATTCGAATGTGAAAAGGGCAACAACACATAGTTCAAGCACAAGATACAATAGAAAGGCAAAATCCTATTTGTCTATCTTGTCTATCATTCAAACAGATTATCTTATTGTAGCCGAACGCTGATCATCAAGCTTAGGTGCGCCAATCTAGCCCCACACCATGTTCTCAATCTCGTTGTCCTGGGTAAGAGAGTCTGCATTATCCATCTCTTCAATCCCCTCTCGGTATCGCCATCTCTTCCCTATAACGTCTTTGAAGGTCTCAAAATCCAGCCCCCCCCTGCATTATGGTGTCCGAAAACGATCTGACTGGCTGGAAATTACCTATAGGCGCCAATTTAACATCCAGATCAGGGGCGACGAACAAAACTGCACTCAACCGACGCACTCCCGGGGCACGTCGAACACGATGTCTGGCGGCTGAGACACGACCATCACTCAGGATAACCGAACACCAGCCAGTCAAGACAACAGTTGCATCTCCGGGAACAGGGACCCATGTGCCGGGGCTTTCTTCCAGTTCCAAGCCCGGAGTGCCATCTTGGAAGATAATCGAGAAGGTTACATAACCCGTGTGGGCTCCGCATCCATTCGACAACTCGGGTGCAGCTGTGTTTAAATTGTAGTCACAAAGTCAATAGTTCATATTGTATGAGGTATGTGCTGTGGACAGATCGGTACCGGCGAGGATGTTCAGCGATGATAGTATAGTGGGTACATACTGAGTGCTGATGCCGTTGAAGAAGTCCAGCACCTCGCCTAGATCGTGAGGGTCTAGAGACGCTCGCAGAGATTCTGGGATTCGAGAGTTTCGCATGGGCGAGAGATCGATGGTGAACTTCTGATCTGATTACGTTTTGTGTAGAGTAGCAGTCTTGATGACGCCCGGATGGGGATAGGTAGCGTTGAGCTTGGCGACATCCTCAGTGTGGGTGTGAAGATGATCGAAAAGAGCCCGGATACCTGAGAATGGTGCTTTGGCGTCAATGTTGACCGATGCAGTAGTGGAGCTCGAGCTCAAAGAGGCAACCACTGGGGCTTCAGCCGGACAGGGAGCAGGCGGAGCCATCTGGGCTCCTGGATTTGTAGTCTTGATGACACTTGTAGCCATGGTTTTCTAGAGTGATAGGTTTGGTTGTTGATAGTTGAGGAGTGAGAGATTGAAGTGGAAGGGTTGGGGAGTTATATAGGAGCAACGAGAGCGGAAGCAAACGAGAAGTCAACAAGCAAACAACGTCATGTCATGAATCGCCAATCGTCACTCCAAATTGTTTTCGTGCCTCGCCCCCACTTCTTTATAGATGATGATATACATCTATACCTAATGCAGCTATACAGCTATACAGATATATACATGGCAATCAAACATCCCCCTAGTACATCCATGCAGGCATTGCTAGTCACTCCTAGCAATAGCTAATAAGTAGGAGCTCACTATGACTGAATAATCACCATCTCTTGCTATTTGAAGATGTTGTATGACTCAATATTCACTTTCACGAGCGTAGTATTGAGTACACCTTGATTGGGTTCAGCGTCTGCTTCTGTTCCTTATTGCAGACTCATCTCCATCTCCCACTAGAACATCGTGGGCTTCTGTCGTCGATCTTTTCACAACTACTTCTCGGCAGGATAAACAACAATCCGATCCAAATCAGCACCCTTATGATCAAACCCATTGTACAAACCACCAACTGTGATAGTATTCTTCTTCCCTTTCTTGAGTGTCAACTGAAGGGGAGTGGACAGAATGATGCCCTTGTGTGTATCGCGCTGGTAAAGCGTTTGGATGCTCTCGGGTTGCCCATTGACAATGACGCTGCTAATCCGGCGTAGCTGCCATGCACCACCGATTCGGTCAGGGGTTCCTCCAGCTATTGATTGTGTCAAAATAGGTACCATAAGGATCAAAAGAAGTGACTTTACTTACGTTGATCGCCAAAGCCCAGATCGTCTGTGTCTAAGGGGAATGTCAGTATCAGATAGACAGTCAGAAGATGGATGGCGACAACGCACTTTGGTAGTAGAATGATACCCATTGTGGTTCTCCAGACCCTTCAATGTTTTCGAATGTAACGGTGCTGTCATTTCCATAGATTCCGGTGATGATAACCCCATCGGTAGCAAAGTTCTTTTCTCATATTAGTGACTGGATATCTCGTGTGACAGGATACACCGTTGGCACCTACAGCCTCTTGTTTGTAAGCATCACCGTCGGTCTTGGCACTTTTTGCAGTGTATGCTGTTCCCTTGATTGGCTTCCATTCTCCGGTTTTCCTGACATCCAGTCAATATACGAAATTGAAGGTGGTGAGATATACGCACACGTCCAGGTCATAAACATCATGCCAGTCCAGTTTGAGAGTTTTCTTGGACTCATCAGTCTGGATCGGCAACCAGATGTAACGACTATCCCAAACAGAATTTGAGTCCCATTGGTCACCGATGTAAAGGTAGGTTGTCTTCTTTGTCCCCTCGATTCTCAGCGTGAATCCAGACTGCGAGTTGAAAGTCCTTGTATTCAGTGGGGAAACGATAAATGGCTGTGACCAGGGTCCGCTCAATGAATCGGCTCTGAACGCCACGACGTCTAAATCATTAGTCACAATTCGTATTGTCTTGGCCCAGAAATCTTACTGTTGGGCCTATATCCAGTCTTATGGCTCATGAGTGCCCAGTAGCTTTTCTCTGTCTGCATGATGGTAGGCGCCTCGAGGTCGTATTTCGGGAATCGATAAATGGGCTTTTCAAGTTCGGTAAGGTTGTCGTTCATGCTTGTGATGTATACGTCTCGCCCATCTTGGCTGTCCCCATTCGAGTAGAGCGCGTACGATCGACCATCCTTGTAATCAGTGAAGAGGCCAAAGTCCTGGGACCAGTTTCCAAGGGGCGCGGTCGCATCAACGAACTTGTACGGTCCGCCAATCTTTGAGGACACCGCATGACCTTGAAGAAGAAGCCCGTAGCTAGAGTTGTCGGCATGCCACCACATCTATTTCATCAGTCCTATAGTGCAAAATTCCAGGGAAATCAAGACACATACATGGTAATCCTCGGTGTCAGAGCTGTAAGCAACTTTAGGTCGTTGGATTACGTTTTCGGGTGAAATGTAGGGATGTCCCTCGATTGGATCTGTATGTATTAGAACATTTATTCAATTCATAAAAGAGAAAGGGAAATGTACCAAGTGCCAGCCCCCCGAAAGTCCAGGTGCTCAAATCCTCAGAACTATAAACAGCCACACCACCGCCCTCGGGCTGCTCTTCTGTCTTATACTCGCCGAACCACCAGAATCGACCAGATTTCTGATCGAAAGTAATCCCAGCACCGTGCGCGTTAATCACGGAACCATTTGTGTCGTGCCATCTTCCTCCAGGGACAATGTATTTACTTTGGACTGGAACGGCTAGAAGTGCAGCCAGCAAAGGTGCTAGGAGGTGCATGTTGATGGTTCAGACCAATTCACAAAAGAAACTGTACAGACGAGTGCCATATCGTCAAGTTTAACATGATTTATAGCGTCGCCTGACTTTCGGCCTCTATTGCACCGACATTGCGGGGTGAAAAGACGTTAGTCTATTCGCTTTGGCATCCTTACTCGCCGTTTGGCTATTAGGGCTCCTTGACTCTCTTCTGGCTTCGATAGAATCCATTCTTCTCTTTTCATAAAGAAAGTGACTGGACAGGCAGTTAAACTTAGGCAAATACACCATGTAAAGGTCATGCAAAACGGGTCAATCTGAGAAACGTTGCCAAGACGGGGAATGCCCCTGAATGCCAAGCATCGCCTTAGTTCTTCAAATTTTCCCTACATTGTACGGATAATTGATCTTCTTATTATGCCATTGGTGGCTAATCCAAAGATGCTGACGGGTGACGGAGTGGGATTTTCCGGTTTCTGTCTGTCGCCTTCTACCAATGGAGTACTATCATGTTGTATACTCCATAAGCCATCTGCATCTTCATTTCACACCCCAATGAGATTAGGGTTTAAATTCCAATTCGTAACAACGGGGGACGACATCTAGAAACCATTGGCTGACTGACAAGGTAAGGAAGGAGAAAAGAGCACCCTGATCTTCATCGCCTGCGATCTCGCCGACCTGAAGAATGTCAAAGCCGCCGATGCCTTTCTCGCCCGTGAGAAGCACCTAGACGTGCTCTTCAACAACGCCGGCGTCGTACTTCTCTGCTGCGCATCTAGTTCTTTCCCCTTTAGGCATTCTGGCTCCTAATTGATAATAGATGGTCGGCCATAGTGCGCCCGGCGAGCCTATTCCTGTGACGGCGGAGGGTACCGCTTGACTGAAGACGCATTGATAATTCCAGTAGAAACAATATGTTGGTAAAAACACTGTCTATAAAAATAGAAACACAAAAACATACAACAGTGAGGATTCGCTGGTGGTCACCCACCCAACTACTAACTCACCGGCGTGTGGCTTAAGTACGGCTGAGCGGACGGGAAGCCCTGTTTTCCACACCCTATGGTCGTATGTACTAGAATTAAGTAATTATACAAATTACATTCTATATTAAAATAGCAAATAGTTGGCGACAGGGATGTTGGAGAGAAACATAGGCTTGGATGGTATGAGATTGACTTGCTAGTAGTACCCACAATGTAGGTACCATGATGTCCCATGCATGCGCTGGAATTTGACAAGGGCTTCCAAAGCTTATATGTGGGGAAAAGATCAGATCATTGAGTATAATGAATGGTTCGCTTTTGCACGGAAACGAGTGTTTGCTGTCTGAGAGACGGTGTGCGTGGTTTTTGGTGGTCATTCAAAGGTCGGAAGTACAAGAAAATGGCGTGTGTTCAGTAGCCTCTTATATTGATAACAGGAACGATTATAGAATTGCCACCTGAAGGCTAGTCTATTGTCGATGGTGTGAATGCTTCCTAGAAAGTGAATGGAGGTTCATCGAGGAACACTCTTACTGGCCCCAAAAGTAGAAGCCCCTTGGCACATGATATAGCGTAGCGGTAATTCTCCGCTCATCAATTTGGAAATTGTTTCTCTTAATGGCCTGCCGGTGAAACTAGCCTATCGCACTACCATCAAATTAAAAGAAAATGACGCTGTCACGAGAAAGACCAGAAAACCGGAGCATTTCTTGATAGAAGTACTGGGTGACGGAGACTTTAGTTAGCCCGAATGCTTGGCATGTTTAGTATCTCCAAGCTTCATAGTGTGACATTATTAATACTGAGAGATGTCCAGCGCAATATAAATGGTTCCATACAAGGAGATACTCTCTGCTTCATATATTGACTACAAAGTAAACTCCTAAACATGAACACCCCTCTAGTGGCTGTAGTGACTGGCGCTGTAAGTTCAGTTCACTCTCTGTTTTGTTGCAAGCCCCCTTCTTACCTTTATAGAATCGTGGTATCGGACTTGCTATTTGTACTGCCTTGATACAGCAAATTTCGAGCCCATTGGTTTTGTATACAGCTTCACGTTCTGGAGCTTCAATCGACCTCACCCGTGTGACCGTTCCCCCAACCGTGAGACTTCACCATACCAAGCTGTCACTGACCGACAAAACGAGTATCGCTGCCCTTAGTGCGAGAGTCCAAAGTGAGAATAAAGCATGTGATATCCTCATCAACAATGCCGGGATATACTATTACAAGGATAATATCACTGCCGTACAGCGTCGGGAAACCCTCGATGTCAACTATCGCGGCACGCTCAATGTATCTCAATCCATCACAACCCGCTTCTACATCTCAGGCAATTGACCAGATCAGATATGCCAGGCTTTTCTACCGCTCATGCGAAAGGGCGGTCGCATCGTCAACGTCTCTTCCCAGTCCGGCCAGCCCAAATACTTCCACCCGCACTTACAGACACGGTTCTTGAACCCCCATCTGACTATCAGTGAGCTGGATGCTCTGGTAGAGGAGTACAATGTACGTTAAAACCATGATCACACCCTACATCTTCAACTACCTCATATTCATTTCTTTAGAGCGCAGCAGAGCAGCATACTGCGACCAAATCGGGATGGCCCCCACTTACCTACTTCACCAGTAAGGCTGCTCTGAACGCCGCGACACGCATGATGGCCCGCGATAACCCACATTTACTAATTAATTGCTGCTGCCCTGGATGGGTGAGTACGGCGTTGGGTGCGCAGGCAGGCCTGCCGCCTAAATCTGCTGGTAGGACCTAACCTCCTTCTGTTTTTATGATGGTATCTGACTGAATTGTTAGAGGAGGGCGCGAGAATTCCGGTACGCTTGGCGATTGGGGATATCGAGCATGTCAGTGGGCGGTACTGGGCGAATGATTCGGTGGCAGGTGTGGGCTATGGGAAGGTGCAGGATTGGTAATGGTCTGTTTCAGGTGCCAATCAAGCATGTGTATGTACCTAGGCGGACCAAAACTATTGACTAACTTGTTTACTTCCCTCTGTACTAAACGATAAGGGGTGAGTGTCGAAAACGCATATCATAAGACCGTGAAAAGGACGGAAAGTCATTTATATGGCATATGTGTACGTCCTCTAGGAGTCATAGTGTTGATTGATTTTCTGCAATACTGAACACTCAATAGATATTGATGCTATGGTTGTGATCTTAGCTACATGGTTCCATTTTTGATGGGCAGGTCCAATTGTTCGCAGTCAATCGTATCTTGCTATATCTTGGATATATTTCTGCGATGAAGCACAGAAACCCCAAAAACCTATGCTGAATAGCGTTGACAATATGGTCTTATACTAGAGTTTTACATGGCTAGAAATGGATTGAATAAATGTTTGTTCATATCGGCATTGATAATCACTGATTCATGAGAACACCTTTTAGATCTCGACACGAGAGTGGAAGCATCCGGTGTTCTTAGTGTGAGCATGTGACTTGGGTGCTCTCTTCTTGACCTCGCGTGTGCCAACTGTCTTGCTGCGGCGGGGAATTGATTTGAGATCATTGGCGTATGTCGCGACGGCGTAAGCGATAGCCCGGGTGTTGATGAGGAATGCCTCGTGGTTGAGGTTGGTCATGTTGTCACCGACACCGTGGTAGTTCTCATCGTAGGCCACATTTGCTTCTCCGCCGAAAAGCTTTGCTTGTTCCTCTGTCTTGATACCCTCAGCACCGGTGAAGAGTCCACCGGCGGGGATTCCACGAGAGATGAAACCGTCGTAGTCGGACCGGCCATCAAAGGCGGTCGGGATAAATGGAAGCTTCTTGGAAGTGTAGTACTCCTCGAACAAGGCCTCGATCTGAGCAGAACCATCGGGGCCAGTCTGGTTGAAAGCGTCTCCATCACCATCATAGATCATAAGAGCGTAGTTGGGCGAGGCAACCATATCGAAGTTGAGGTAGAGTCTAATCTTTGCGAGTTCCTTCTCGCTCAAGTGCGAGGTGTAGTACTCGCTACCCAGCAGGCCGAACTCCTCTGCGGTCCAGAAGAGGAATCTCACGGCGTTCTTGACAGAATATTGGGTCAAAGCTTTCGCAACCACGAGGTTGCTGATGATACCAGAGCCATCATCGTTGATGCCAGGGCCGGCCTCGACCGAGTCAGTGTGGCCTCCCAATGTGACGACGTTATTGTGATCACCACCCTTTGTCTCTGCAATGACGTTGAAGGTGGTGCGGTTCTCGGTCTGGCTGTCAATCTCGAAGGTTACAGTCACGGCCCCATCGGCTGCAGCATTGAGGAGAGTCTCTCCATCAACGTCCGAGATTCCCGCAATGGCAGCGTAGTCACTGGACTCTCCACCTAGAGTTCCAGCCATAGACCCGGCAATGTTGTTGTATATTAGCACAGCAGCGGCATCAGCGCCAGCAGCCAGCAAAGACTTTTCTGCGAAAGTACAGTCTCCACGCTTGACGAGGGCAATTTTGCCAGCCACGTCACTTGAATAATCTTCTGCGGAGCATCCGACGTTCGAGACAACTGACAGCTCTGCCGTAATATCGACGCTGGGAGTGTAAGTCATAGCCGTCACTTCAAGGGACTCGCCCTCATATGTCAACCAGGCATCTGCTTTGCTCCATAGGTGCACCTGTGGCTGCTTGTACACATTGTAGTAACCCGTCTTCTTCAACTCGCGATAGAGGAAGTCAACCGTTTCATTGTGTGCTTTGCCACCAAAGACACGGTTGCGCTCGGGGTGCGAGAATGCAAGATCCTCAAGCACTTGGGCCCCCTTCAGAAGCTCCTCCAGATGAATCAAAGAGGGCAATTTTTCCTGCCCAGTTAGACTGACCGATAGTGGCAGTGGGGATAGACTGTATACGTACTGGTGAAACAGGGGGCTTTGGTCGACCAGGCTGGCCAGCCAGGGCCAGGGATAGGTGGTATGCCAGATAGAGCCACTTCATCGTTAAGGAATTCTCGAATGGATGGATAAACGTTTTCAGTCAAGACCAGAAGATACTCTTATATCTATTCTTCAAATCGTTGGATCCACTAGTGCGATGATAGGGTCCATTGTCGCGTGATTGGCAGGGGTAAAGCCAAGGAGCTGCCTGTGCTTGGCAGAGGGGAAGCAATTACATAGGGCCGGTATCTCAGGGCAAAGCTGCAAGCGGAACCCCGACGGTACATCCTATTGTGATGGCTGAGGTTACAGTGCCAAGGGTGGTCTTTGGATGCTGGTTGGGGTTTGGATAGAGGCGTTAAATTGGTTAAACAGGAAAGACGGGGTAACGGTGCGGGGGTTGCGCTTGGGGTCCTTGGTGGAGATTGTCATCGAGCCACATTGAAACTGACGATATATGTGCAAAGAGTGCGGAGTATACTTCGAATTCATGCTGCATCCTGGAGAATCTTGTCTAAAAACTTTTACAAGAGAATGATAGGTACATTTTGATAATTAGAAGCCGAACGTAACCTCTCTGCCGGTTAGGATTTTAGGTTATGCCGGTTTCGGCGATGTCTACACATATAGTCTAGTCCGACCGATTGCGCGTCTGTAGCGTCTTCTTCCTCATTTACGTGGACTCCGGAGCTCACCGCTGCTTATCACATGGAGAAATGAGCTTGAACAATATTTAGTTCCGTCAGCTTCAATATAGTGGCGCCATAGTTGCTTGTTGTGTGGAGGTCAAGTGGACTGACGTTATTAGGAACGCTTGAAGTAATCATTCAATGCTGTATCCCTTGGTCAATCGATGACGATCCGACGTACTTACAAAAGAGCCGATCTAGCGTCGGTAGAGAACCAACGATCGCCGATCAAGGCACGAGAGCAGTATCATATCGTGCCGATCTGGCAACTTATTATGGTGCACTCCGTACTCCGTGAATCTTACAAGGCTCAACTCGTTCATCGGAGTGAGGTGCGAGCCCAAACTTCTAGGCGGGTTGTGAGAAGGTGAGATGATAGGCTTCTATAAATCACATGTAGGTGGAAAGGGTATGCAAGATTATTGTCTGATCCAGGGTCGACCCCTTCTGGCGTAGATCTAGGCCTGAGTGTCCAGAAGTGTTCCGGGGGGTGGTGTTGGTGATGGGATGATAAATATCCTGGGTACTAGCGGCGAATCGTCCAGTCTAGACCAAAAGAAAATAATTTGATCATCCGTTGTGTAAGAACAAGAGTGGTCTCGGCCCGCACAACTTGATAGTGGAGATGAACTGCTGGCACCATTCGTTGTGATGGTTGTTTGAACGGGATCGGATGGAGCAGTGTCCTCTGGGGTATGTCAAATCAAACCTATATCGAGCTCCATCAAGTCTCTCATAAATTTTTGTAAAAATTGCATTGGCTGATTGATAGTGCGACGGCTGCTCGATAACCACAGCAAGTCAGATTGTTGCGAGGGAGCTTGTAGGATACCTAGGCTAGGATTATTGCTCAGAGCAACAGCATTAGACGCATGCAGTCCGGGAAAGGAGCCAGATGCATAGATGTGAGGGTTAGGGGGCGAGCTGAGAGCGTTATCACCGTGGTCAGAGAAGCGAGAGAAGAAGCTCGACTCTACCGGTGCGCCCGATAAGCTTGTCGAGGATATAAAGCTCTCTGGCAGGGAAACATCTGGATTCCCACACGTATATTTGGTATCGCAAGCCCAGGGATCTCGGTACTGAGAATAGATGCATTTCTCAGCCTGGCGATTATTCGAATATTCCCTTCTGAGTGGGTCAGCGTATGAGTTAGCTCCCTCTCTATAGAGTAGATCTCATTTTCTAAGGCGCTAGAGGACTCGACTGGTTATCTGTAGCTATAAAAATTTCCAAATGGTATGCCAGCTTCTGAGATACCCGAGCAATTTTTGCTTCTGGGTGCCTATCACTCGTTAATCCGGTTGCTTAGGAGCTAGGGCGTCAATTTTGGTGAGTCGCCCGGCGATCACGATGTGACGTGACACCGATTGCACGCTTGCGGTGAGTGAATTTGGTACATTCCTGCTTCGGGTCTGGTACAAGACCTGACAAATGCGAGGGAATGCACAGATCGGCGCCTAAATAGCTTGTCATGCAAAGACCAAGGACTGGATCCGGCGTTCCGAGAATTGCAATCCTGTTATGCGTGATGCACAAGTCAGAGGATTGGAAGCTTGTCATTTGGCGCCTTCTCGCCCTAGCGCCCTCATAGTTTACCAATCACAGAAGATATCACAGTGAGATCATTACTCGGAAACAAAGTATGGAATGCAGGATGCTAAAAGGAACCTGGTAAGGCCAACGACGAGGCTGTCAGGGTATTGTCATGAAATTTCACAGGCTGTAATCTTGAACTAAGGTGTTCAGATGCGGGCTCTTACACTTAGGGAACCTGGGCCCTAGTTAATGAGCTACAGAAACTCACCACTCAATCACAAGATATGTTTCTTTCTCTGGCATATGCAAGTACATACGACCATAGGGTGTGGAAAACAGGGCTTCCCGTCCGCTCAGCCGTACTTAAGCCACACGCCGGTGAGTTAGTAGTTGGGTGGGTGACCACCAGCGAATCCTCACTGTTGTATGTTTTTGTTTTTGCTTCTTAGCTTGTATGCAGTAAGTAGGGAGTAGAAAGTGAAAAGAAGATTGGTTGGTTGGCCGGTGACTGTTGATGTAGTTATGGCTCACAGCTTATTATTTCAATTTACCTCAGGACAAACAAATGTAGAACAGATAATGGCCATACAAGCAGATAGATTGACCGAGGAGAATGGCAGTTTGCAAAAATAACTGCAATGCCTAGACTATCATAAAAGCATCTCGAAAACATAGATCAGCCTCATCACAAAAGATCGAGGGCATTATGAAAAGAAAACATAAGACAAATAGGAAAAGAATCCCAAAGAGTCCCAGCCATGCTCCTAGGCTCTGTGTCATCCCAAATTCGCTACAAACAGACCGAAAAACAGATACTCATAGAGACGACCCGTTAGCGAAAAATAAACAAATAATCGAATCGGATGTCAAAGCCACCTTGGCTGGAAATCACGGAAAACGCCTTGCACGCAAGTTATGGGGCACATCCCCAGCCATGAGAAAAACAAAAAAGGTCATATACCAAGGAGACAAGAACAAGAGCAAAGACAATGTCGCGCGCGTTGGGTATAGGTGATAATCAATCTTCGTGATCCCGTTTTCGCTTCCTGGTCTGCACTCGGAGAAGGGGGTAAACCAGACCAGGGGAGGAAATGATTGGATTTGGAGTTCAATTCGCCTGCCTTGGGCACTTGGGATTTCCAGCAATCTTGCAAGTCCCCGACCTTTAAGTCGTGGGCGATCATAGAGAGAGAGAGAGAGAAAAGGGAAAGGTCGTACAGTACGTTAGACGTAATGAACGGTGAAAGTCGTAAAAAGTTATAATACAGGGGCGATTGGTGCCACTTTTTTAATAAGGTTTCGACCGGAGGATTCAACGGAGAGATTGATTCTCTGTTGGAAACTCTAGCGACCGAATTGCGACCATACGGTGCTCAGCCATCCAGCAGGGATGCCGATCTCGGAAGGCGCAAGCATGGATAGTTGGCCCCATTCGCACCCATCCAGGAAGGCGAGAACATCGTCTCCGCCAAGACTAGTTGATAGCAGGTTTGAGTCGGGGACTTCGGTAGATGTCAGAGGAGGAGAAGGGGCCAGTTGCGTGACGGACCCAGGTGGGGGTAGGACAGGGATGGAATTGTGGGTAGCGGCGTTGATGGGCGGAAGGGATTGGGAATATGGCGGAGGAGCCTGTGGGCGGGTTGGAAGCCAGGTATTGATGGGGTTCAGACGGTTGCTTGTCGCCGTCATATACTGAGATGGTGATTGTGTAGTTGTTGATAGAGAGGGCAGAGCGGAAGGCAGGCCGGGGGATGAGCTATTGTAGATAGGACCATCTGGGTGGTGTTGTTGAAGGGAAGGGAGAGAGTATGGGGATCCTGATGGCATTGGGCGGCTATTGGGAAGTGGCAGACTGGGGCGGCGATCACCTTCGTGTCCGGGTAATGGGAGACCCGGGCTATTTACCGGCACCCAAGACTCGCGACGGCCACCAGCACCATCGAGCATCTGGTCGCCGGGATCACCCGTTTCACTTCTGACAGCATTGCTTCCGGCGTCACTGAGATTAGTGCGCTCGTAGAGAGACTCGCTGGCTGCAGGCACAGCAACACCATCATCGTCCACACCCGACTCAGTGAGTTGATCCTCGATGCTTCCAAAATCGAGGAAAAGCTTTTCCAGCAACTTGAATTCTTCGAGGCCGCCACCAGATCCACCCTCGCGAAGAGGACGAGTTCCATTCGGAGCGTGATCCGAGGCATCCGACATACTATCCAGGCGGTTGCGTGAAAGCCGGCGGAAATCACGCTTAACTTTGGAGAAGTAACTGTGGAGACGGTTCAGAGTACGGAACCAACCCATAGCCATCCTCAGACGGGGCCGCATCTCTCGTGTGATATCCAAGGCCTTGCGTACTTGTGTTGCACCAAGCTGGTGGCTATCGTGGCTTGGTGGTGGTGGCTTGGTTCCCATCAATCCATCGGGGTCCATGTGTGGGAAGTGGGTTCCATAGACACCGATGAAAGCGGCATTGTAAATAGCAAACCCGACCAATGGGTTCTCAACCAGAGCACCGCGAGCTTGGCATGTGGACACAAGGTCGATCATTTGCCGCGCTGCCTTGAAAAGCTCACGAGCACTATCCCGCCAGAAACCGTCCGGTGGACCATTGACCTTGTCAGAAGGGAACAGTGGCTCATCCAATGGACCGAGAGGCTCATTGCAGCGGAGAGGCAGGAAAGGAATATAGGCACGGTGGAGAACAATCACTGATAGGAAATAGACAACGTGCATCACGGTATATGAAGCCAGGGTCGTCTTGTACATGATGTGCGTGTCGGTATTTCGCAGGGAATATTGCAGATTGCGAGAAAGACTATCCTGGAACTCATTCAGCTGCAGACGAAGCGTAGCGAAGCGAGATTCGGGATGCCAGGGTGGATATTGTTCCGTGCGTCGACCACCGGCACAAGACCATTTGGCGATGCTGCCCCAAATACGGATGATGCGAATCACTCGACTGAGTACCGACTCCTCTGCGCCCACCTCCCATCGATCAATATCTTCCTCGCTCGAGTCCTTGCGACGTGAGACAGGCGACCACGATTTACCATCGGGAGTGCCATTAGGCCCTGCGATCTTTTCATCGCCAAATCCACCTATACTTTGACGAATGCTGGGTATTTGCATGCTTTGGGAACCGAAGCTCTGAGGGCGCCGGACCGCCGGCTCATTAAGCCGGGCTGTTCTTACCCGCTCGCCGAACGCAAAAGCGTTGTCACTTGGGAGCTGAATTCCCAGTTCCTTGACCCGGACCATCCGAGGTCGGTACTTTCCACTGCTCAGACACCGATCAAGGATGAAACAGGCCCAAAAGGTCCGGCGCTTGGTCTCTTGAGCAATGATATCATCCGAAGTTGGCTCCCTCGGCTCTACACGGCGAGGTAAACCAAAATGATCCGCCTCGGTCTTCAACCCGGGGGATGAGCGGGAAGGGTCTCTTGCAGGAAACTCATTTTCCAGTTCAAAGGGAAGACCCATGGCCTGCGCCAGCCGAATGGCTATCCCCACATAGACCCAAGCACTCTTGCCTCGGCACATCCCCCATTCGTGGAGTGCGAGCATCAAGAGCGCCTGTACGCGCGCGAGATCAGGCTGCACGAGGCAAGCGCCATCCAGGCCGGCCAGCCGGCTGCGAAGGGCCGCCGCATAATATTCCGAGGCAGCGAGCGGATTCGACGAATGACTGGGGGAAGCTGGCGAGTGGGCGGCAGCCAATGGAGGGTGAAACCGCGCAGTCAGGGCCAATACACCCAGTGGGATCAATGTCGAAGATGGGTCCGTCTTCTGAGGATTTCGGGGATCCTGTCCATCAAGCGCCGGAGACGACAGCTGTCGAATTTGACCGAGGAAGGTCGCGGGGTGTAGAAAGGGTAGAAGGGTCGCGAAATGTGATTGGAAGAGATCGAAGACGGCCTCCCAGACTTTGGCCGTCAGGATCGACGAATCCAGCGGATCGACCCCGAGCTTGGAGGCCGATGAGCCGGTGATGCCCACGGCCTTGCGCGGGCGCTGTCGTTTGGGGCCATCCCAGTCGCCATTCCGATCCTCCGTCTCCAAGGCCGCGAGCTCTCGTTTGGCGCCGGTCACTCCGATTGCTGGGGTTGGGTAGACACAGTCGCGTCCGGAAGATTCGCACGCGCGACAGGTCGTATCGATGCCGGCATTGACGCACTTGATTTTACTGCGCCGGCATCGAGCGCAAGCGATGCTCGACCGCATGGTATCTTGGACAGACCGGAGGCCCGCTGTATGCGACAGATTCGATTTGTATCAATTGCGATTCGCCCATTTACTGTCGGGGCACTGTGAGCCGTTTTGCGGACAGAATGTTGGGGGGGATTTGGGGCTTCTCAATTGTCAGCATTGCATATGCCAGGGCAACATCCGACTTACCCAATATCACAGTAGGTGAGTGTAAGGGGAAAAAAAGAGAGCCAAGGGAGAAGCGGAATAGGCGGAGTGTGGGGGAAACTCAAGTCGGGGCACCGGACCGGGAAAGAAGAAACAGTCGGAAGGGAACGGGGATTGTCTCGACCGGGAAAAATGGGAAGAAAAGGGAGCCGAACGAGAATTGCGGAGGAAAGTATGCAAGGACGCGCTTTTTTCTGGAGTTGTGGAGTTTCTCCAGTTTCCGGCTGCCGAGTTACGACCCTTCTATATTAACATACCACATACCACCTCTACACTCATACTTACATTGGTCTACTCCGTACAAGGGATTTCATGATCCAGTGGAGATTGAACTACTCTTTTGCTTCCCTTCACACCATACTCACATATTCCCATTACCTTACCCCCATTACCTTACCCCATACCCCCCGGGGCGGCAAATGACCAGGGCCTGAGCGGCCTTACAGATACCCTGACCACCCCATGCTGATCTCATGATCGTCATCTCGCATCTCTACCCGACTCGGGCTCAGCTCACGGTCCGAAAAAAAAAAACCCAGGAACAAACCTGTAGGACATTGTCTCAACTACGGAGTACTGGTCCAGATGCAGATGGCAAGGTCAGACTAGCTGCAATGACAATCCTCGGCCGATTGTACTCCGGTTATTTTCCGGCCCTTTTCCCCCTTCGATCGGGAGAAATCTGGGGGATGGGGACATGTCAAGTTCGATAGCTGCCTAGGCCAACAGAGGTACGTGTTGTCCTCCGTACGCTGTACCATGTCCCCCGGACCTCAGAGTCCGATCGGCATTTGGGCACACCCATACACCGTCTCTTCCTCGGGAACACCAGAATGGGTAAGCGGCAAAGAGAACGGGGAGCATCCTCGGAGAGTACAGTCAAATAAAGTGCGAAATCCTACCGTAGAGTAGAAAGGGAAAAACTGCAGAGTGGATCAGGGCTTTTCCACATGGGTGCTGAGAGGGGTATCTCGGGCCATCTGGATTCCTCGGGTATAGCGTCGTCCCCAGAACATGGATGTACCTCCCATGCAGCCTATGAGAGGATCAATGGAGAAGCGGCCAATGCCGTCCAATCGACAGTCTCCCAGACCAAATCCCCGGGGCTCCCCGCAAAGAAGCGAGATCCTAGATCCTCACGGGAGTTAGTTACATTGACAGCTCACAGTCATTGGTGTCGGCTGTGATCCTTTTGGGTACCCCGTATGGGACGGCTATGACGCTCCTAGCATCTGCCATTTGCCACATCGGAGTGCGATCAGGTTGGCAGAGAAGGCTTGAACGGGTCGCCCTCTCGGAAAGAGACGCATATTTCCACAGCTCATCTCCTTTGCCTTCCCACGGTGGTACAAGTGCAAACAACCCGAGGCCGACTGGATCTGAGGTTGTTTCACTCCCTGTACGTTTTGTACTCCTTGTCCTCAGACCCGAGGTCTATACTCCGTACACATGCTTCGGAAAAGTCATACACCGAGTTTTTTTTTTTTTTCACCATCGTCACATTTCGGCCCCATCCGATGCAGCGATTGGACCGCCGCCTCCGAGACAGCGATTGGACCCCGGATATCCCCGCATTTCCTTTGATGTTAGGTAAACGGTTTCGGCTTCGTTCTTTACCTAGGCTCAAGGCAATCATATGCCTCGTATTGCAATCTCTTGGCTGTCGAAAGTGGAAGGAGGTTCAACCGTGACATTCGATCTGAAGGGAAAGACAACCCCCAGTACGGAGTCCTCCATACTCCCTGTGTGTAGAGTATTCCCGTCCGTGTTTCAATGGCTTGGCTACCCACCGGACCCTCATCGCCCTCTCAGGTGACAAGATTAATAGCTCCCGTTCATGGGCTATTCCCTTTCCCCGAAGCTTCGAAATTATCCGAATCTCGTGCGGGTCACTGGTCTGGTTTGCGACTACGGGCGCAGTACGGAGTACAGAAGAAGTGGCTGGTCATCTCCATCGATAACCGACGGGGTCGGATCTTTTTCGGAAATATGATTTTTAGGTGATTTTTAGCTATTTTGTTTCCCTTTTTAATATCCGTTGTGTCCCTTCAGGGCGCGGAGCAGTTACCGAATCCCCATTTAATCTATTTCACGTGGCGCTCCTGGTATATGATCTGATCATGATCTGATGATTCATAGTATGTGTGCACGGAGTACAGAGTACACGGGTGTACTGTAGAAGAAAATCTACTCTCTACTGTTGAATGCCAGCAACGACGGACACGGACGAATTCCAAAGTCGAACCCAAAAACAACCCCCACATCGGCTCGGTTAGAACACCGGTGGGATACCGAGTTTCCCGAGGCCGAATCTGGACATCAAGCATTCGTTGGGTCCTGTTCGGGGAAACTCCGATAGCTAAAGTACTTTGGGTACGGAGTACGGAGGATGTATGTGACACCCCATTAGGATCATTGGGGGGCTGATTCGTGTTTAGCCTTGGCCTCTGCCTTTGAAAAATCGGGCATTGCATCCCGAGCCCCAACTCCACTCGGAGCCACCTGAAGATACCGGGTTAGTCAGCCCTCACACTTTTAGCCTGCTCGGGGTTAAATCCCACGTTCTCCGGCTATTTAGTGATTTTGAAGATGGCGATGGTTGGCAAAGATCATGAATATGCTAAAGGATAGAGAATGCACCGCCGGAGTGGGTATATTATGATCGGTCCACAATAACGTACGGAAAATCGGAGGGTAGAAAAATAAAACGAAAACATGATACAGAGAAAAGAAGGCCAGAAAAGAAACGTCCCGAGATTGGGGTGAATTAGAATATCAGCGTCACCGAGGACCCAGCCCGAGGACTATAATGTGACGATTAAATGAAGAACCTAGAAACATTAGTGATCGTCGCCTGTCGACCATCGGCAAAAGTACGAACCAAGATGCAATAGCGATAATCAGATACATCATCATCAACAGGACGCCCTCGAGCCAGTGAGACTTGCCGTCACCGATGAGGTAGTTCACCTAGCAGCAGTTAACACCAAAGTCACTTTCGTGTAGATCGAATTCACCTACCAAGAGAACAGACATGAAGAGAACTATCACTTGGAAGCCATCGAAGTTGAGAGTCTGTCGCAGTCAGTGCCGGTCTCCATGAACATCTTAGCAAGAAAAGGATTCATACCATGTCTTCCACACCAATAATCCATCCCAGAACGATGATCAGCGGCAGCACAAGCAGCGCAATTTGCATGCTCGATCCGACAGCGACTCCAATCGCAAGATCCATCTTGTCCTTGCAGGCCACTGTCACTGCAGTAGCGTGCTCTGCCGCATTACCAACGATAGGCAGCAGGATCAATCCGACGAACGTCTCACCAATGTTACCGGTAGCAGTCAGGGCATCGATAGAGTCAACCTACATACATAATTGCATGAGCATATTTCCATATTCGGATATCGAAAAGTACGTACCATGAACTCAGCGCACGCAGCAACAAAGGCAGTCGAGATAATCAGCGTGAGGATGGCAGTCAAGACAGACAACTGTGGCTGCTCGGGTTCATCTTCGGGGTCCTCCATCTGCATATGCTCCGCACTCGAACCGACCAAGGGCGCAGCAGTCATCTTGCCGATCTGGGCGATGCCCCGGCTGGCGTCGCCCTCGGCGACCTTTGCGCGGCGACGTTCCACTTTCGGACTGGGTCGGTTGTACATGTCGGAGTGGGATTTCAGCTGGAAGAACAGGTAGCAGCCGTACACGATCAGTAGTAGGACACTGGTGCCTGTGGTGTAATGTAAGCAAAAGAACGGTGAAAGCAATAGATACAAGCCGAGCAGCCTAGGCAACCAACATACCTCGAGATACAGCGGCGGTTCCGTCGTTTTTGTCCACTGTATGATCAATGCTTGTGTCAGTTTCACTTCTTGGTTGCAAAGGTTTAGGCAGCAGGGTCGGGACTGACGATTAGACCATCTATGGTAGGCCGTAGGAATGATCAGGCTGCTAACGGCTAATGCCAGCATACTCGCAGCGGTCTGTGCCACTGTGACATTGAAATGCTGTTCCATGCGATCGATGCCGCCGAAAAGGAAACACATTCCTAAGACCAGAAGCAAGTTGGATAAGATACTTCCAATAAGCGAGGTCTGCACAATGAGGGTTTTCTCTTTGACCAAGGCGATAATGGCAACAATGAGTTCGACGGCGTTACTGGGAGGGTTAGGATTGGCGTCGTCTCAGGGAAATGTGAAATCAAGCATACCCAAACGAGGCATTCAGTAGACCACCGATAGTTTCGCCCGTGCTGCAAGAGATGTAAGTAGATATAGGAAGAACTTGGAGATATCGAAACATACCGAAGAGAGATCTCTTCAGTTGCGAAACTGAGCATAGCAGCAAGAGGGCTATCAATCTCATGGTTAGCCAGCAAATCCTCAACAGTGGTAAGCAGTCAGAATTGCGTACATAATAGCAATAAAGTTGACAACGAAGACTGCAATCGGATTGGCCCCCACGGCAAAAAGCGCAACTATACATGATATCAGCATTCGCACATCCATTTTCATGCATCAACGCATCGAAGACCAAGCAGGGAAGGTTCAACATACTTCCAACAGGCGCCGCAACCAAGAGAATGTTAATCCACGAGTTCAAAATCGTAGCCCTCAACTGCGAGCCAAGAGTAAAGGTCTGTTTGCCCGAGATCGACTTCTTATCCTCCCAATCATCCTCACTATCGCGATGGGCAAATTTTCCCAAGATACCACCTTTTCGCTGACGGGTTTGCGATGAAGCAATCGTCTCACTATCGGGCCCACGGGTCGTCGACACATTGATCGGGTCCTGGCTAGCCATTGACGGCTCGGGCGGGGACCTAGGGATTCCATGATCACTCCCCGCAGAATCTAGCGGAAATGTGCCCGAGTGTTCGGGTCCACCGAGACCATTGGTCATCTCTTGTCGTCGACGCTGGTCCTCTGAGAGGCAAACTTCACCCAAGCTTCTGGAAGGGACCAAGCCATTCTCGAGTTGGATAGAGTTCGATCGGTAATGTCTCTTTGGACGGATTTTCTTGAATGGGTTGTGGGAGGAGGCTTCGCCTTCTTCGTCGTACCATGCTAACTCACGGGCTTGGCGGCGATATTTGTCTAGTTGTGTTCTCAGTACCCCGTACATCGTATGGAGGGCCAATTTGGAAGTGGATCCTTCTAGACATTGGACTTACGCATGATGGCCAACAGGCTTTATTTTCTGTAAAAGATGAACTTGTGAGTATAATATTGCTGGCGACATTTATGCAAAGGGAGAAGAAGAAAGTTTCCAAAAATAAAACAAAGCAATGGCAGTTGGGAGCAAAAAAGGCAGCAATGAAGTTCCAATTGGATGGGTTGACCCCAGCCACACGCCAGAGTGGCTCGAAATCCACGATTATGCTCAAGAGAAGGGGCTAGGGGCAAGAACACGTACTCGCTAATGGGAGTTCCAAAGGTAGAACTGCAGCTGAGTTCAAGGCTGAGGCGTAAAGCGTATTGTACGACAGTCTCAGAGCTGAAATGGGGTGAGCCTCAAGGAACAGCCACAATAGGATGATGAATGGACCCGCGGTGTTCAAAAGGATCCGGGGGGGGTTAATGGCACACACACAACAGGGGAACGGTGAGAGTCGCGTAGGCAAGGGGTATGCGGGAAACAAACAAAAACTAAACGAGTGACAGTTCCCACGCGAGGTCGGTGAGGAATAAGAAAAGAGTGACTTAGAAATGAAGGGATAGAATTCGCCTGGTTGCAATTTCCTGAATTTCTCGAGCAAAGTCAAGTCTTCGAGAGGATTTCAGGACACAGCCACACACTCTTGCTCTGGGGCGATCGTAGATGAGTGGATAAGCTTGGCGTTTAAGGAACACAAGCTCGGATCAGGAGACTAGGTGTCAGGTACTTGTTAGATCCAAACTCGCGATTTAGTCCGGAGGCTTCGTTTCAAGTCTGAAGTCGTTTGTTTCGCACTGAGAATGTGCTGTTGACCTGGACATGAAAATACGAAACACTCGGACGTCATTGAACCTTGGAACCAAGCGACAGCTTCCAGCGAAGCTTTCTTGTCGTGTGCTTGGGCGACTTGGCATCAACTTGGTTCTTTGACCCTCCAATTGGCCATCCCATCACACCGCATCAATCAGGATTTCCCTCGGGCATTGCTGCAGAAGTTCAGAACTCTGTATGTTGCGGTATAATGGTACACATGCCAATAATGAATTGTAATGAGTGGGAAATTTCATCCAAAGAGTATAGGGGTTTTGACCCGCTCTTGGCGGTATTCGGTCAATCAGGACGCGAAGAAAACGTGTCTCCAATTCACATTTGGCGCCACAACCCCCTTTTGCTTGATGCCATGTTCCTGGTGAGCTTAGTCGCTTCAGAAACACATTATAAAATCGGTCACGTGTTGGCATTAGTACAACGAGGTCATCTGACAAGAACTCTCAGAGGTGTTGAGAGGGCTCTCTGTCTCAAGGTTCAGTCATGTCACGAGGCACAGTGTCCGTATTGACACGTTATAGATGAGCCTTTTATGACGAGGCTATGACGAGGCGAGCCTTGGGCAGATGCGTGGACATTGGTAGCTTGGGCTCCTTGACTTGCAAACACAAACTGCTCTGTCATGGTCCAAGGAAACCTGCATTGCCAACGGATTTGGTTATCGTCGTTCTTAAGTCTGCGAGGGTTGTGTTAGTGCCACTGCTGCAAGACTTGAGGTCAGTTTGTAGTATTCAACCCAGTCAAGTGGAGGAATGTCTCAATAAAGAGCCTTGGCGATATGTGTAGCCACGCCCTGTGAGAGTCGGGATGCTTGAAACCTCAGCCCTACAGATTTTGGAGATGTTGTGAGGAATGGGCAACTGCAGCTAGAATGATTGCTGCCTACACGTACTAGCCACATCGAGTACTTTATCCCTGTCTATACAGCCGAGCACCAACCATGTCATATCTCCTTTCTTCTGAGCACAAGGCTAAGATGAATCTTGTCTCTCTGGCTGTATTTGGGCTATATCTGCGGGGTATTCAATGTGAGATTTGAGACTGACAGTTGCCACACCCCTCAACTGGTAATTGATAACAGTCATGTACCTGTCCTCCGGCACTACGATGTATCGCGCTCGGGGATCGGTTTCAATTCATTCTTGTGGCCTCATTATGCCTGGATCGGGGCTGGTAAAAAGGCTAGGGTATCTTCAAGGTTGTATTGCTATCAAAACTACCTTTTTAGTGCCCAGGTATTCTCTTCAACATTCTCTTCCGTATTCTTCTTCGATTAATGTATTTCACAACTCGCTTGTGTGCGCAGCTCACTTGTGAAATACGCTAGGGTGGGTACTATAGGCCTGATATTTCAGGCACATGTTGCCCCACTTTGTAGTTATCCCGAAAGCCCAGCTTTTGCACGGGGTCCCTGGCTAAAGAAAATATAGCAAAAAAAGACCTCCCACCCTCCAATTGAGGGAGATGAAAAGGTCAAAAAGATAACCGACGGCTGCATGATTCGAACATGCGCCTCCGAAGAGAATTGATTTCTAGTCAATCGCCTTAGACCACTCGGCCAAACCGCCGGAAAGAAGTGCATCATCCGTGAATCGAACACGGGCCTCGTCGATGGCAACGACGAATTCTACCACTAGACCAATGATGCTCTTGATGGAAGATGGCCAGCAAATGTGCAACATGTGGAAAACCACGTCTCTTCAGCGTATAGAGTTCAATTGAGTGCCGATCAAAGTGAAGCCCAGGTACACATACGCGAACTAGTACTCCTGGTTTCCACCCCCTGCCATCTATGGTCATGTATACTGGATACTAAAATCAGTGGAAATATTATTACTCAATCCGAGGTAAGAAGGGTCATGCACCGGTCCTATACCCAACAATAGGGGTCGAAACTTATATATATATATATATAACAATTCTCTTTTAAGAAGGTCCGTTTCTCGCATGTCATCCCATAAAGGATTGATGCAAGTTCAATTAGTCAAAAACGGTGCATTGGGACTAGATGAAAAAGGGGCAATGGGAGAGTATCACCCTCCGTTAGAATCTCGTGCGAATAGAGAAACAAAAGCAGGTTTTATTTCAATATCCTTTCATGAATATTGGCCAATGATAACTTGGTATTTCTTATTCCGGCCACGAGTCCTGCCTTTAGACTTTGTTTCTTCGACTAAGATCTGGAGTTGAAAATTAGGCTTTTCATATGTAGGATATATACGGAGTAAGACGACTCAATTTGCATACATGTCGGGGTCATTGAGTATTAGAGTATGCCGATTCTCAGTAGTGATTATGTACTTCGGAGGTTGGAAAAGTGGATTGGCTTTAGAATTATTCGTGACCGTTAGGCTAGGCTGAACCTCATGCGGCTTAGAGTTGAGATATGATAAGCTGTCCGGCTCAGAATTAGTCTAAGGAAATGTTAGCTTTGTCCTTTTCTTTCATTGTATTCAAATTATACCTGAGTAGAGGAAACCCCAGTGATAGAGGTTTTACCGCCGCGTTGGGCGTGGTTATCAGCTTCGTGTTCCGCACCAGAGGCCGAGAAATATTTTTTAGACATTAAATATATAGTAGCTTTTGCTTAGTTAGCACTAGAAATTTGAATAGTGGCTGGTGGCTAAAGAAAAGTAGGTTATTAAGAGAGAAAGAGAATATATAGTGGGATTTAAGTGGAGTAGCTAGTCTAATCATCCAATAATCATCATATATGACTTGACGTGTTCTCTGATATTATTAACTAATGTAGAGTTAGTAGCCTTGCTCGATCCTGTTAGTTGTCTAGCCCACAAAACACCGACTATACGAGGCTGTCGGTGAATGGGCGTTTTCTATTGATATCAGCACAGATCAAAAGGATGAAAGGCGTGATTCCTGCCAGCCAAATACTTTGGAAGGTTCAACAAATTGAAGATGGATCTGTCTCGTGCAGATGACTGTCCTTCCCTGTAGCGAGAAAAGTTAATCGGTGGGCAAGTGATGTATGTTGTGTTAAAAAGAACTGAGAAGATACACCAAGGGTCGAATAACAGTATAACAGGTTGCAATGAATGAAAAGTAGGCGAGAAATCCTGACTGTCGTAATAAGACTCACTTGTCTTATTCTCTCCTGAATAAGCTCTGCGTTGGGAATCTTTGGGTTGTGTGTGCCCGGAAGACTTCGGGCATGAGTCCCGTGTTTGGGCCATGGGAGTGCCCGCAAGGCAAAGTCATGTGTGTGTTGCAGAACGCGGTCGATTAATTCGGGGGCGTCGAGAGATCCAGACGAATCGCTCGCGGAAGTGGCAGACACGCTTGCATTGGATCGCGTAGACACGACGAATGAAGTATTAATTATGCGGACCCTTGTGATGATATAGACCGGTTTACGCCGAAGAAAGCCAGAGTTTATGTACTTCTGTACTTTGGGAACTTCCACAATTTCCTTACGGCATTTATGGCTAAGCTCGCGGTCGAATGTCCACACTTCGTGGTCTGCCTTCCCGAAGTCGCGATTGCGAGACAGATCTACCGACATTCCGGCTGTGCCTGACGCGAATTCAAGAAATGCAGCCCAAAGCTTCATTCCGAAAGAGATATCCACGTCTCTGCTGTGCTCGTGATTGCGTTCCACGATGCTCTCCTTCGACGGCAGGTCAAGGTCGGCTGGCAGCCCGTTGCCTTGGGAGGCTAGGATACGCAGTGGCCGAAGAGGATGTTCAAGCACTGTTCCCAGGCGGATAGGACCATCGTTGCGGGAGGTGAAGTCTGGAGACAGGAACCAGAACGGCAGGGGGAAAAATGACGATTGCGGGTGGAAAATGGTTGTGGAAAGCGTGCTTAGTTTTATGGTCAAGCACGTGGCTGTGCGATCAATGGACGCAATTCAACTACGAGTATGATTCGCCTCACTGCCAACCCAGCCTTCCTGGTTGCTTTTTCGGGACCGAAATCTTGATGAGCTAAATCCTTCTCCCTTCCAAGGTTCCCACTCGCTGTCACCCTGCTTCTCACCCTGGCCACAGGGTGAGAAGTCGGGTGACAGATCACTCAAGTCGCGGTGACTGCGGTACTGACCCTCCCACCTTAGCTACAATTCATTCTGACTGGACGAACTGGACCTATTCTCCTGGCATCTGCACACAGCCACCCGAGGGAATGTAACTAAGCGTAAGCTATCGTCAGTGTTCTTAAGTACGGCTAAGCGGACAAGAAGCCCTGTTTTCCACACCCTGTGGTCGTATGTGCACGATTTTTAGTTGGAAAAAACCATGTTCATTTACTGGGAGAACTGGGAGCCGATTGTGAAAGATAGCAGCACCTATACAGAGGGCAAACAGACCATATCGTAGGCGAGAAACTGCATGAACATCGTTTCAGATATCGCATTGAACATCTAGTAAAATTGCACCAAGATCTGATGTCCTGCTCGTAAACCCTGGCGGAAGGGGAAATAGCAGCAAAATAGCAAGAGGCAACAATGTCATAAGGTATAAGGAGATTCGACGAATTCATCAGACTCAATTATCGCCCCATTTATCCTGCCGTTTGGCCTTTCTCTTATCCTTCATCTTTTTGAGCTTCAGTTCCATTTCCAACATCTTGATCTTGTCCGAATCATCCTCAGAGTCAGAGTCCTCATCTTCAGTGGTCTCGGGGTCTGTTTCCTCCTCGCCATGGCTTTCGAATTCACCATCAAAATCATCGGGACTATCATACATATACTCATTGCGTTGGTCCACATCAAGAGAATCACGACGTCGCGGTCTTCTGCGATCACCGCGTGGATCATCCTGGGGAACATCGAATTGCTGTTTCATCATGCTGTCTTTCCGGATCGCTTCTCTTCTCGCCAACTCCCCGTAAGTGTCAACTTCAGGCAAGTCATAAATCTCACTGATGTAGTCGTCAAAGTGAGCAGCAAGCCTGGCCACTTTGCGGAAATGGCGCACCCTGAGAACTGGTCTCGGTCGCTTTTTGGCACTGCGCCCCCGGAATTCCCAGTTGGCGAGCGCGATAGCTGTCTGGAATGCGTTTTTGATCTGTCTGCCGTTCCAACGCCGGCTTGGTTTGCGAATATTACGCTGCCAATGTTCATCTGCAAACTTCTCGATCTCTTTTCCTTCGATGTCGATGTCCAGGAAACTGTTTCTGATACGCTGGATATTCTTCTGCCAGATTTGTTTGGCTTGTTCTTTTCCAAGCTGTGGGTAATAGAGACAAATGTGCAGGCGTGACCTGAAGGCTTCATCGAACTCGCCCACTCGATTAGTTGTTAAAATAATAACCCCGGAGAAATACTCCAGCACTCTGAGGAAGACTGTATGGTTGCGCTGTTAGCTCCACATTTTTTCCTACCCGTGGAACAGATTACCAGGAAGCAGATGCTTTGGAGACATACCGGAAACCAAGCTATTTCTTTCGATGTCGCCTCGTTCGCGCTTTGCCAAGAAGACATCGGCCTCGTCCAAGAGAAGTACACATTTCCACCTATGGGCCAAGTTGCAGAAAGTCTCGAGATTTTCTTCAGCGGCAGTTGCATAGGTCCCGATGTCACCACAAGTGACTGGCAAAATAGGCCGATTCAACTTCGCAGCGATACATTCTGCTGTCGAAGTCTTGCCTACTCCGGGCGCACCATGAAGAAGAATGATCAAGCCCTTGCCTTTTGCGGGGACGACATCCATACTAAACTGATTATCGGAGTTTTGCCCATCAGGAGACACAGAGGGAACTTGTTGAAACTGATTTGTGACGAGTGCTTGGAGAATAGTTTTGTGATCTTCGGGAAGGACAAGGTCTTCCATCTTGGCCCAACCATCTTTTCCTCGGCTGTGAACCAGGTCGGTGAGAAAGGTAATATTGAAAGGGGCCCATCGATGGTTCAACAAGGAGTATCCATAAACTCGAGCGGGGAACAAGATGAGATCGTCGTCAGTAATGGAAGTATTGGCAATTAAGCGAATATTCACGAGGTTGGTATTGTGTAGGAATTCCTGGCGCCTAGCCAGTTCAAAGACAGAGTCATCAAAAACATCAGTAATGACCTCGTTGTCAGCATATGTCAAGACGTCAAGAAACTCTCGCGTATCGGCTGAAGTTGGTGAGGCAATGGTGCGGCCACCGACACGTAAACGAAAGTTGTTGAACTTTTGCTGAAAATATTGCAATCCAGCTTCTTGGTCTATGATGACCTCTCCGTTTACCTATAAAAAAGGCGTTAATATAATAAGACGGTCTGCTGTGGCCGAGACATACTTCTGTTGATGGAATATTGTAGCATTTCCAGGTCTGAGCTACAAAGCTTGACTCCTGAATTGTAGATCCGGTATACATCTTGTGGTTGTGATTAGAATGGACTGAGTTCTTCCGAGATATCAACTCAAGGAAGCGCGCTCCTCGAGTAAGAAGTTCCGCTTGGAACCTTTGCTTCTGTGGTTCGAAGTCGAAATGTTGCAGGGGAAACGAGAAGATTGATCTTTCTCCAATGTAGGGGGAGACAACAAATCTTTTTCCCTTCGGCGCGATTGTGCGGCCATCCGAGTCAAGATAAAACGCATCAATGATGAAGCTTGTTCTTTCAGTCCCAGAGCATCTGACTGAGTCACAGGCCTTTTCATCATCCTCTGAGTCGGAATCCCATTGCCGATCCACGACGGGATCGAATGAGTACTTTCGTCTCTTCTCAAAGCATACTCTCCCGCCAGTGACATGCAAGATTCGATGTGCTTGTCGTCGATTCTCATCATCGGCAAGGTAACGGTAGGTCAAATCACCAGGTTTGAAGAGCATCCAAAGATGTTCAAAGGCGATTTTGTCAAGTGTTCTGGTTTGAATCTGGTGTTTGACCTCAAAGATGTCTCTCATGTCTGTATCCATAAACTCCACAAGACAACGCAATTCGTCTCGCTCGCGTGCTTTCGTAACAGCCGCTTCTTTGCACTTCTCGAGCTTTTCATCGATCGGCTGATCTGTTGCAATCTCTTGAACTCGAGACTTTTCATTCTCAGATTCCTGGACATGGTGCCCCAGCTCAGCATCTGCCTGCGCGCTGTCTGATTCGGCATTTTTCAAAGATTCACGAAGCTCCGATTCAAATTCCACCAAATATTTGAATGGCCGAACTAAAACATTTCGATCTTCCGTGAAGGTGGTTCCTGTGCATTCTTCCAAAACTTGCAAGAGAAATTTAGAATTAATCGCCAACCGGTAGGGCTTATATAGGCGATCCGAGCTACCAGTGCTGGAACTTCCAATGGCACCAATGGACTGATTCTGCCTTCGTCTAGTCTCAGGCAACATGAGAACACCATTGTTTGTTGCGGAGGTCAGAAGAATACTTTGCTGTGTGTCAACTTTGCTCTGATCTTTGACCTGTCTCCACCTTCCTGGGGGTACCCTCGTGATTTTTATTTCTTGCAGAACAGGTTCCTTCTTTTCTGTTGGAGTGACTGCTTCTGTTGTAGCAACTGTTTTGTTTTCAGTGCCACTGTCTAGATAATAAGATCAGTAAAGGTAGCGTTGGAGCAAATTTTGACAATTGCGCCAATTTCTAGACCTGGGGGCACGACTTACTGTCCGCATTGATCTTAGAGTCTGGCAAAGGGCGCTCAGTAGCCAGACCTTGCTCGGGACATGCTGATGCCACAAGTTTGACATTAACGTCTGTCTCTTTGAGCGATAGTGACGTGTTATCGTTAATAGCCATCTCGGTATCACTTGGTGGAACCTTCATTTTCTTCAGGACATATTCATGTTTTGTGAATGACTACTTTCGGATGGTAAACACAAACGATGCGGTCAGGGAGGATTGGGACAAGGTGTTATGATAAAGAAAGGATAAATGGATAAGCGGACGAATTTCCACGAGCTAAGTTTCAAAATGACCTTGGGGGCCAGGGTTTCTTCATGTTTTCTTTTGGCTGCTTAGCGAGACCTAAATGACTGTAAATCTGACCTGTGGTAATCAAAATGGCGGCAAGCTGGTTATTTTCAAAATGAGGTCAGGTCGGAGGGTTTATGTGCTCTTTTAGGGTCGAGATCATTTTATCAAGTGAACTGAACAAATCAGATTTGGAATTCTTCTTTTGTTGATTTCTCATAGAAGTTAATTCACTCTTCAATTCTAATAGACCATAACGAAGACGGAACTTCTAGAGATAGTGTTGTTCTTTAATAGGTATTCCACGCGCTATTTAGATAGACTGTACGGAGTACGGAGTTAGGTACTTTGAATGCCCGTAATATAACTGCATGTCAGATTTTGCACTCATCACACGCCTATTCAGATATGCCCGACCTTTCTTAGTGTATCTGAGCGGGGTACTCCGTGGTATTGACCCGACACGAGCACGACATGTCTGAAAGCGGGGCGCAGAGAGAAGTATCGAATCATGACACGCCAACAAACAGACGGCTAGAGATATGCAGGAAGTGAGATTTTTCTGAAGTTTGATTGGGTTTTCTGGCTGACAGGACGCTTGGACTACTAAATAAATTGGGGGCCGAAGCTTGACACAAGCATACCTACTCAGAGGGGGTTCTTATCGACTGTGATGCAGAGCCTCTCCAGAAGCACAAGGGTCGTGGGCTGAACCCAAGTCTATATTGACCGAGGCTTCACGCAAAACAAACCCGTCAATCTATATTTCGAGCTTCATTCGGGAACAAGAGACGCGAGAAGCGAAAGATTCCAGGAGGGTCTATTTTCTCTTCCACTACGGGTGACTTCAATAAATGAGGTGATAACACCTTCAAGCAGCATCAATCAGCATCAGCATCAAACAGGTTCCATAAGACGCAAATTCGTCACTATCACCATGACTGACAGCCTTACTCTTGGGAATGGTAGCACCTCGAGCAGTGGCTTAGGTACTTTGGTCGGAGGGTATATGCGCAGACGACTACATCGAGGGGTACATCCTGCTTTTGATACCCTCAGAGATCAAGATAGCACCAATGACTTATCTGGTGTGCGACAACGGACTGGAGAAACTGACGCAGAATTATGTTTGGAAACACATCGTGATGAGTCTCTGGACTCTGAAGATGAACCAGCGGAACGCTTGTATGAAGTCTTCTTATTGTTCTGTGCTGAAGAAAATTCTAATTAACGAAAGAAACGATCTGACCACCGAGGCTATACAAGAACGAGAACGATTCCAGACTGCAGTGATAGCCTATGAGAAAACTACCTATGGGACAAAATTTCAGACAGATCTCGATATTTCGAGAACCCAGAGTTGGGAAGAACTTCTGGTCGAAGTTAACAAAGCCTCGGAAGCCTACAACTCAAGCTCGGGAGCTTGGAACAAGATAAGAAAGGGTTTCCATAAATTTGGCGACAATAACCAGGCTTTTGATGCTTGGCTTGGTCTTTTACCATCTGGATCCGACTGGTCCTCCATGCTAATTGGTGGTCTCAGAATTATCATTAGGGTATGTATTCCGCGGTGGCGATCGCGGGATCTTGAACTAATATGCATTAGGTGTCTGCTCGGCTATCTGATCTACGTCAAGAAATTTCGAGTGCATTGACGGAGATACCTATGTTACTCTCATGCGTCGATCGAGTGGTCAAGATATTCGAAACGTCCCAAGAGCTGCGCCAGTGGGGCTTAGAGCTTTATATCACGACACTGGGTATTCTCCATCACATTGTAAATTGGTACAAGCAAAAAGCAATAGGTATTTTCCCAACCTTTGATCATTGGTTTGACTACGCTTCCTTCGTTGACTTTTCCGTACAGTCAAAATTGCAAAGGCCGTATTCAAACAAGACTCTTATGGAAGCAAATTGAGCTCCCTGATCCAAGATCTCCGGGAAAAATCTACTCGTTTTGACAAATCAGCTCAGTTGTCTTCTTTTGAAATGGGCAAAGAAACGAACTTGATTCTGAAATCTCACGAAATTCAATCACGCAATGACCAAGAGATGCTCATTGGGCGTTTGGACCAGATTCAGCTACGAAGTACGGACAATCAGCATGATCTTGATTCGATAAGAGTTCAAATCTCAGATTTGACGGAGGCCATCTGCAAAAGCTTTCTGGCTTCCAACAGTCGGGTGGATTTCAAAACACATCAGAGTTAGTGGAGAAACTTCCAATGTTGCCGATTGCTTCTTTTAACATATCACAGTAAGAGGCCCGACCCTTCCAGCAAGTAAGATGGCTGTACAACAACGGACATTAAAACGTATAGTGCACTGCCCAAGCTTATCCAAATCTGTTTTCGCATGAAGTTGAAACTAATATTTAGGTGGTAGAATACCTGAGAGCTCGCGATAGAGCACTTGATGTCTTGAATTATGACAGTTCGGTCGTTACGCATGATGTTGCAAATAGTCTCCAAGAAGTTTGGAGGCTACCCAGAGTTGACCAAGACCGTATAATCGCCATCATCAATTCAACAAAACTCAAAGATTGGATTATCGCAACCCAGTCTTCTGCACTCTTTATCAACTGCAATTCTTTGGGTAGCGAGAAGATTTCGTCTTTCACTCTCGCGAAATTAGTCGAATCAGTCGTCACACACGACAGCGATCAGAGTATTGCCCTTGCCTTTTTCTGTGGCGCACATCGTCGCCGTGAGGATCCAGATACAGGAGTTGCTGGCCTAATGCGAAGCTTGATATCCCAGCTCCTCGTCGCCTATCCAGAATTCGATGTATACACAATAAGTCAGATATCACAGGTACTGCCTGGGGATGTCAACGCTCTATGCCAAATTTTCTATCATTTGGTTCAACAACTTCCACCGGGAAATGTGGTGTTCTGTATCATCGACTCAATCACAACCCTCGAGACCGGCACCGTTTCCCTGGGCGAGAGTTCATTGGCGGTATCACAGCTTGTCAGAATCATCCAAGAAACGAATAAGTACAGCTGTGTTTTCAAGCTTCTTTTTTCAAGCCCTCGAAACAGCCGAAAGCTATATAAGCTGATGCCAAGTTGGAAGGATGATGTTGTTTGGATTCCTAATCGGGTTCCCCCTTCGGGAGGGTTTACGTCCGCAAAATGGGAAGCTGGCGTCAGTGAGAAGGTGAACCGGTTTAACCCATAATTGTTGATGTTGGATAGGCGATTACAAACCTGTGATGAATCGACATTTGTCCATGATAACCCCGTCCGTCTATCTATGAATCTACACTGCGCTAAATGACCATGTCACTGGGTACGGGGCCTCCTTGCAAGCAGGAACCATGCTTGATGTCCTGCTAAACGCAGCAAAAAAAAAGGCAAAAACATACAACAGTGAGGATTCGCTGGTGGTCACCCACCCAACTACTAACTCACCGGCGTGTGGCTTAAGTACGGCTGAGCGGACGGGAAGCCCTGTTTTCCACACCCTATGGTCGTATGTACTTGGTAGCATAAGAGAAGGAATCATGATCCTTTGTTTTTGTGATGCAAGAAATGAAGAGCATTGCATTAGCGTCGCGCGGCAGGGAGATATGTCATCGGGGACCATTGTCTCGTCAGAACGAACCAATCAACAAGAGAACATCCTCCATGCGTCTAAAAGACTTACAAAGTTTCACACCCGGATAAGATGATTCAACATATGAGTTATGTATAACGTATCTCACCGCAAAGATCTGGGCTTTGTAAATCAGCCGCAACCGTTCAAGACTGGGATTCTAACGAAGGCATTCCAGGGGAAATAAATGTATAATCCCACACCACGCAGACTGACCCGTAACTATCTGATACCTGATATCTATCTCCACGAATTCATGCATTGTAAGCGAGACAAAGTGAACAGATCGGCAATCCGTAAAGTCACCGAGAGAATATGACGTCACAGGCCATTTAAATAAATAAACAAGAAATCAGGGGGCTGTCGTCCTCAACCCCACTTTGGAAGGCGAATTTCACCATCAAAATGATCAACCGTCGAGGATTGAAGCCTTATGTGGCTGAATTCCTTGGTACTGCTCTGCTCATTGTGATTGGTGATGGAGTTGTTGCCCAGTGCTTGCTGTCTGACTACAACTACGGCACCTGGCTGTCCATCAACCTGGCCTGGGCCTCTGCCGTGTGTCTGTCTAGCTACCTGTCTGATCCCAGTCCAGCCATCAACCCAGCTGTGACACTCTGCTTTGCCCTTGTGCGTCCATCCGAAGGACAATGGCGGCAGATTCCGGGCAAGCTGGCTGCGCAGTTCTTTGGCGGTTTCGTCGGGGCTGCGATCGTGTACATCAACTACCGGTCGGCAATTAAGGCCTGGGATCCCGAGTACACAATTCCGGGTGGATCAATTCTGAGCCCGATGGGTCACCATTCAGCGGGTATCTTCTCCACCTACCCCGGCGCCTTCTTCGAGTCGAACTGGGAGGCCGTGTTCTCCGAGGTGCTGGGATCGGCTGTGTTGATGTTCGGCGCTCTCAGTATCTCCGATCCAGCGAATGCTCGTCGATTCCCCGCTCCGCAGATCGCTATGTTTTTACTGCTGCTAATGATCGGAGCGGCGATCGGATGGCAGACTGGCTATGTATGTTCAGCAGGTTAATAGGCGAAAGACTTATACTAATGAAACTAGGCTATTAACCCTGCCAGAGACTTTGGCCCGAGATTGTTCTCCGCTATTGTCTATGGTCGAGAGGTGTTCACGGCGGCCAACTACTACTTCGTTGTTCCCCTCTTCGCCCCTGTCGTTGGATGTGTAATTGGCGCGGCGACTTACGACAGTATGCTTTTCGAGGGAGAGGGATCACGCGTCGCAGATGCACTGGACAAGGCTGAGTCCAATGAGTCTCTTCCGCACGGGTCTCTTCGACTGGACTGAAGATTGGGCCTGACAAGCGGCGGACTATCTGGAATACCCAGAGCTAACGAGAATGGGGATGATTAGATGTCGATAGATTATGTGATTATGCCAGAGGGAAAATAGAGTCGAAGCTCAAGACTTCTTGTGCTTCTGCATAGTTTTATCCCACGACAGCATTGCCGCCGTAACCGTGGCACCGTAGCTGAAACTGACATAGGATTCTATCAAGGCTGGCTTTTACATAGTTCAATAGAGCCGTGTGATGTGAAGGCAGCAATACGTAAGGCAAGAAATTATAGTAGAAGCATGGCTCCAATTCGAATTCTAACGTTAGAAGTTCTACGGTTCGCAACCGAAGATGAATAGGTTAGTCCCAGAGCTCCATGACTCAACTGCCCTCAATCACTTCACGCTCTCACACTCCACACTCAACTGATGGCCCGACCACATCCGTTAGCATCAGAATGGCACAGCGTGCTGAACCCCCCCCCCCCCCCTTGGCAATATCAAAACTCAATTCCTGGTGTTCTCTGATACCCATGGACTCGACAGCCTCCAAGAATTAACCCATCTCTCTGACCAACATGCAGATGTTACCATTCACTGCGGAGATCTTACAACAGGCTCACAGCTCCACGAATTCAGATCCTCGATCCGACTACTTCAAGCTGTGGATGCTCCCCTCAAACTTGTGATAGCAGGTAATCACGACTTCACCATGGATATTCCGGTCTTTAGAAAGAAGGTTGAAGAATACTAGAACTCAGATGATAAGGATATTGTCCAGGCCTACGGGGCATACGGAGAAGCCAAGCTGTTATTCAGCGGCACTGGTATCACATTTCTAGAGGAAGGGACCTACACCTTTGTCCTACGGAATGGTGCCTCATTAACTGTTTACGCTAGTCCGTACACACCGTCGTTGGGGGACTGGGCCTTTCAATATCATGCCGACCACGGACATGATTTTGCTATTACCTCCAATAATGGCTCGAACGATGTCGATGTGGTGATAACACATGGTCCCCCAAAGGGCATTTTCGACTACACTCACGGCCATGAACGGGCGGGATGTCCAATCCTCTTTGGTGCAATAGCTCGAGCGCGACCTAGGATGCATTGCTTCGGTCACATTCATGAAGGCTGGGGGGCAAAACTTGTCACTTGGCGCGAGCCTTCGAGCAACATACCTTCGCATCTGACTGATATCGACTACGGACAATCCGTCCCAATCGCACGACTCTCTACCTGAGAAGAGCAGGTAAAATCAGGAGTTGGAGGTAGGATACCCATCGAGTGCTATACTACCAGCCATTTTCAAGGAGATCTACATCCATTGAGATGGGGCTCTCAGACCCTTTTCGTGAACGTTTCAATCGAGGGTGCACTTGAAGAATTGGACGAAGGCGCACCATGTCTCCGGAAGCAGCCGCCTTGGATTGTTGATCTTGAGCTTCCAAAGGCACCTTCACAGATACACTGACCGCTTCAGATATGCGCAAGAATAGAAAATTTGAGGGTCTGGCTATTTGAACATTAAAGATGATGACTTTCTGTATGTTCTTTCGTCAGAAGCCGAAATCCCGACGAAGAGAAGAAGAGAGACAATAATCGTTAAGTCATATGGTGTCTATACTAATGCAGAAGAGGACAAAAAAAGATGTACAAATGGTCATTCCATTGGCTGTGAACTACAATCCTTAACCAAACATCGGCTCTAGTTTCTACCCATAATCAAATCAGCCGCACGCTCAGCAACCGCATACACAGTAGACTGAATATTGCCACTAGGCTCAAGCGGCAGAATGCTCGCATCGACGACTCTCAGATTCTTCGTGCCATAAACCTTCAGCTCCGAGTCCACAACTCCGCCAATCTCCTTGGGCAACATGGCACATGTTCCTGCAGGGTGGAAACATGTGTATAGGCGATCCTTGACGACCTCCTTTGCGTGGTCCAGGTCACTCAAATCCTTCGTATTCTCAGGCATCCGCTTCCCAGGCTTCAAAAGACCAGCAAACGGCTCGGTCTCGGCAATGCGTTCGGCGAACTGCAATTGTCTTGCCATAATCTCGAGATCAAGAGGATTTGAGAGAAGGTTAGGGTCATAGATGGGCTTATCCGTGCTGTTTGCAGAGCAGATGTGAACAGAGCCCCGGGAGAAGGGATGATTATGCAACATCATAATGGAAATGTAATTCTCGGGGAGGGTCTTGGCCAAGACATCGGTAAGTGTTGTCGGGCCTGGGTTCATGTGGAGTTGTGCAGGAAGGAAGAGGTAGTGAGAGGAGGCATCTGTTTCATCAAGAAGCATGTTGCGGAGATGAGAGTATTGAGCTTGCAAGTTGGCTGGGACGTTATCCTTGTCGAGGTGTGTTGAGAGGAGTTTCTCAATTTCCTCTTTGGATACAGCGCCCTTTCCATCCATCAAGGGCAGATAGGCCATGCTGAGGGGCATACCTGACAGCGGGCCACCGTGCGTTTCCTCGTAGAGCTTGACAACTGCCTGCACAACATTGGGATCACGAAGGATATCACCCGAGACCTGACCATCGGCGATCTCGAAGTTTATGCAGGTAATGCCATGATCTTGAAGATTCTCGCCTACAGCGGGATTGTCAATGACCACTGGGATGCCGTGAGCCTGGAGAAGATCCGCCTTGCCGATGCCGGAGAGTTCGAGTAATTGGGGCGAGTTCAGACTGCCTCCGCAGAGAATCACTTCTTTCTTTGCAGTGATTTGGTATGTCTTGTCCTGAGTCTTCACCTCGACGCCTCTTGCGATGACATCTCCGTCTTCCTGGGCCAATAGAATCCGCTCAACCATTGTCTCCGCGAGTAGTCGAAGGTTTGGACGTGCCGCCACCTCAGGCGAATAATACGCCGCCGCATATCCTCTTTTCCCCGTCTTTGCATCGACACTAAGAGGGCAAGTAAAAGCACCCAACTTTCGGCCCTCAATGGGGTCGGCATCCGTGTGCCAGCCCAATTGCGCAATTGTCTCGTCCCATGCCTTGTTGAAGGATCCGTACACGTCGGGCAATGAAACAGGGACAGGACCATCACATCCTTGATTGCTCACATTCATGTACCGGGTTGTACCAAGTAGTTCCGCCGTGGCTTCGCTAGGTGTAGTGTAGGAGTGGAACTTGCGGAGATATGGTGCCATTTCCTCCGCACCCCACCCTGGATTGCCTAGAGCCTTCCATGCATTAAAGTTGGAGGCGTTTGGGTACACCACGGCGGAGAAGTTCAAAGCGGAGGAACCGCCCACAACACGACCACGGGGCTGGCCAATTTGTCGGTTCTTTGCATGGACCTGTCCATTCATGAGCTTGAAAATCCGAAAAAAAAAACAATACGAGGGGGGGATTACCTGCGGAACACTCATGTAGTCCCAGTCAAAGTCTGGGTTCCCATACATTGTACCCAAAAATCCAGGGGTGTCTATTCTGGGATCACCCATCCGATTGGCGCCGGCCTCGATGAGGAGGACGTTGACAGAGGCATCTTCACTCAGGCGGTTTGCCAGGACAAGACCGCCAATACCGGCACCGATGATGATATAGTCGTATTCGTCCATGTTGCAGTATACACTGGAGAAGAGAGAACAGGAGAATTAGGATTGTGGAAATCCGGATTTCGCACGTCAGAAGAATGACAGCGGTGCCCCTCTTCGGACTCACAATTTAAAACCCCCAGACGGAGGAAGTTCGCTCGGAGACCCGCGAAGACCCCGCTCCAGGACAGGAGAGGTCGTTCCACTGCCGACGATAGGGTTAGCGTGCAGTTCTAGACCACTCACTCGACTCTTAGGGGAAATTCTTTGATTGCCAAGTGAATAGTGTTGAGCTAGACTATACAGTTCTCCAATGATAATGACAGGGTTCGAACGCCAGCTCATTTCGGCATCGAACGGCCCCACCAACCTCAACGGCCCGGCACAGGGGCACGATAAATGAGCTCCTGCAGATCTTTTCCTCAGTGTAAATTGCAAGGTCGTAAATAACTAGCCTGAAACTGGAGCTAATTTGGGCTCAATGTGATATCCCGTTCTTATATAATCAAATCATGCAAAGGTCGGAAATTTCTTCTTACATTTCTAGCAGTCATCGAATATCAAACGATGAAGCTATACAATGTGTTCGCCTACCCCATTGTCCGTGACCAGCTCATCGCCAATACCGTCCTGGTCGCAATCGCGACGGTGTTAGTGATCTTACGATTCGTTTCTCGACGGCTCCGGAAAAGTAGTTTGGGATGGGACGATGCGTTTTGCGTTGCGGGAATGCTGCACACGTATGGCATGCTCGCAATGCACTTCCACTACGCCCGAATTGGCATGCGAGAACACATCGGGGCGATTCCCCCAGAGAATGCGGTGTTGATCGCTAAAATGCTCATGGTATACCAGATCGTTTATTACAACGCCATGGTTCTTGCCAAGCTCTCATACCTCGCCTTTTATCTGCGAATTTTCGTCTCGTATGAGTTCCGCGTCTTAACATGGGTGTGCATGGGATGTGCGGCTTCCTACTGGGTAGGGAGCGTGCTCCAGATATTTTTGATATGCACACCGTTCGAGAAAAACTGGAATCCGACACTACCAGGCCATTGCGGGAGTCAGAACGTGGCATTCTCGACGATTGGCGCATTCAATCTGATCACCGATGTGATGATCATGGCTCTGCCGATCCGATTCATCTGGAAGTTGCAGATGTCCACGGCGACCAAGATGGCGCTCTTTGGCATCTTTGGTTTGGGTATATTGTACGTTCTCGGCGCCAACCCATCTCTGGAAAAGAATTCTAACGCGGTTGCAGTATTTCCTCCATCACCATTATCCGAATCTTCGTCCTCACGACAGTCGATTTCACCGATCTCTCCTACTCCATGATTTGGGCAGCTTTCTGGAGTGTGGCTGAACCTGCGCTTGCCATTGCAAATTCCTGTGCGCCAATGCTCCGACCCATCCTCAAAGCCGCTTTTCCGTCGCTATTTGCCAGTGCGCACAGTGGATACTCTACTCAGCCTGCGTCTGGACCCATAAGCAAAAGTACGCCATCAAGGCGCATGGATGGAATGGACGAAATGGACAGTGAATATCCACTCACCCGATTGCCCGGAGAGACAAGATTCGGGGATGAGGGGTCGCTGAATGATCAATCGCAAGATGGTCGTTCGCAGGATATGCCGTATCACAATTCCAAGAGTTTTGTGATGTCTCTCAAAGGGAGGTCATAACATTAAATAGTATCAATGGATTTCATTTGTCGTTTTACTCCGGCTTCGTATTTGCTCGGAAAAATAGAGTCGATCCCCCTATGTTGTACTCCGTATGTTGTGCATGCTATGTTAGGCATATAGCGTGTGGAGATCAAGATTCTATCAGAAATCCTTGATCCCTGCCTGATCCCTCCCATCAAAAGCTTATGGTGGCAAATGCCGGGATGCTCAGATCACGGCACTAAAATTAGCCTTACATAATTTTTGTTATGGGTCTCCGTTAAACGCCGACTCCGGGGACCAAAAGAAAGATCAACCTTGATGATTGATTACTAATCGTGTATTTCATCTTATCTTATCACCGACGTTGGAAAAACCTAGAACCCGAGGCTATGTGAGCCGGTCTGAGGATTTATGACTAAGCGGGACTTTGTGCATCGGCATTGGCTCGGACCGAGTGTCCAAGCATATGGCCCAGTAGGGAAATCCGCCGCGTTCCCGCCTTTTCCCCGCAACCGTGTGTACCTCTCACAATCAACCATGAACACCAAAAGAAAAGCTCCGGAATGTGACAATACACCAAAGAAATAAACCACTCGTCATCGTGCTGCTCTTGCCTGCGAAGAGTGTCGAGCACGCAAGAGAAGATGTGATGGGCCAACGCCAGCGTGCGGCGGTTGTGTGAAGCGCATTACTCCGTACACCTTGTATATCTGCGTCTGGAATCCAGGCTGAGATGTGGCGGGATAAATGGGTTTGAGCTAACACATCTTCTCGTAGTTCTGCTCGTAGTTCTGAAGTTGGTGACCAGAAGCTGATTGTTAACTTAGCATGATTCAGTCCCTAAAGTCTCGCTTGGAAGATCTGGAAAAGGGCGACGAAACAATTCCAACAGCAGAGAAACATGCTGGTACAACGAGGATATCCCTAGAAAATGGCAGCGCGATCCTGCATTTGCGGGAGTGCCACAATGGTGCTTCAGCAAGGGATTCGATAAGTTCGCCCCTCTGGGTCCGATGATTGTGTCGCCCAATGTGGTTGGGAACGCGGGAGAGCTTCAGCTCCAGACCTTTGTGAACGGGGACTTTCGACAGGATACGAGCACAAGTGACCTACTCTTCAATACGGAAGCCACCGTTTCATTCATTAGTCAGGGTGCCACGTTAGAGGCTGGAACTGTGATCATGACAGGTACACCCGCTGGCGTTGCGATGGGCATGAAAGAGCCATTGTGGTTGAAGAATGGCGACGTTGTCGAGGTTAATATCGGGTCACTAGGTAGTGTCAAGAACAAGATGGTCTTCAAGTAAATAGACTTTTTTCTCTTGTAGATAGGACTAGACAGAGTGTTAAAAGTTCATAGCTCTTGTCTACAGAAATTCTCTCCCAGCTTTACTAGAGTATTATATCGTAGTATTAGGTTCAACCCTTCTAGTAGAGATACTCATACAAATATTAGTAGACTTTTTTTAAAAAAAGAAGTTATCAAATAAATGGTGAAAAAGTATTAAAAAAAAACAATGGAAAGAGTAATGGAGAGGGAAATTAAAAGGATGGTAAAAAAGATATTGAAAAAAGGTGTGAGATTGAGAATACCTAAATATATATCTGGAGCTCAGACAAACTATCTTCATAGTTATTGTCTTTATTATTTGTTTATTGAAATCGACCCCTGAAGACTATGGAGCTTCGCAATCATGGGGTATAAGCATTGATGTCAATACCATCAAGAATATCGAGTCCGGAATTTTGCAACAACGCAACATCAATGGCTTCGAGATTGAATTCGGGTTCAAAATGTTCAAAAATGTCTGGCAAGTCTGGCAGTTTGTATACATCCTCGAAACTCTCTGCATTGTATTGTGCAGGGTCGTACTCTGGAATCAGAGACCCCCCATACTGCTCATATGTCCCAGCCATATCGTTTGAGAGACTGTCGTTCTGCGACAGAATTGACATGGGTTCCGAGCGCTCTGGGGCACCATTTCCTCTATCTGAGGCCTCATGTTCACTATTTAATGCATTCCAGGTTGAAGGTTGATCCAAGTCACCATGACGAGACTGGAGGACTGAAGCAGCGACTTTGTCCATCTCTCGAATTATATTTGCAGCAAGCCGAGAAAAATTCTTAGCAAAAGTGAAGCTTTCCCCAAACGATTGAAGCAGTGTACAAATCACCAGGACCTGATTCCGCGCATTTGAACGGTGGAGCGGGGTTTTACTCAGCCGAAGCTCTCGGTAGCAGACACGCAATGCAAGAGATAACGAATAGGGGACAAAAGGGAAGTTTGAGAGGGGATGGAGAAATTCGGTCCCGACAAGCGTGATCAAGCGAGCTGTCGATAAACTTGAGCGCAAATATGAGACAGATGAGCGATCTGGATCATTCAAAGAATGAAAACGGTGTGACAAGATAGCAATAGAATGATATAATGTCTCGATCGTGGCTGAACAGTATGAGACTTAGCAAATTGGAGTGTCCAGCATAAAGCATGTGCGACCTTGTTGATACTAACCTAACAAATGAGTTGGACACGAGACTGCCCCAGCTTTGACCATCAACTCATCAAAACTGGGTATATTGATATCGCGAATTTCCTCGGCTGGTTTGTGTGAGGGGCGATAAAGAGGGATGATCTCATCCAGGAAACCGCAGATCATGAGCAGAGCGCGAAACCCCTCTTTCTGTTCAGCGATTGAGGAGTTCATATCTCGACCAATATCACGCTGATGTATTAGAGTCGGTCTCGAATGTAAGGTCACATTGAGACGATCGAGCGCCCACACGCAGAGGAATACTTGAGTTACAACACCATGGTCCTTGCGCACATGAGTAGTGTCTAATTGGAGCTGCATTGTATGTATATTGCTAACCGCCCGGGCGCAATACTCAGCCGACGTATGATCATCTGTTGAGAAGGCAGAAAAGAGAGACAGGATAGTGAAAACACGAGTGAGTAATAGTCGGTCACTTATTTTGAACCTATCGATTGTGGCCAAAACAGCTTGCGACAAGCGATCGGCAAATCCTTTGGGAGCTAAAATTCTTTCCACGTGTTGTAGACACAGGTGTGGCCTGGCCGCCGCGTTGGTGGCTACGGCGATACAAAGTGCCTGAACTAGCGCTGTTTCTGCGGGAAGAAGCCTGACGTTTGCACGTTCCGGTACGATACCCGGCGGCAATATTGGAAAAATGGGGTGAATATCTCGAAAGTAAATTGCGCGGAGAGACTTGAAAGATGATGGGGTCGGAAGTACCTGGGTGCTCCTAATCCTTTGAGCGAGATGATGGGATTCATCCCCAGAAGTTTGCTGAGAGAAAGACTCAACTTCTTGATCCCCATGACGCTGCTCTGCACTGGCTAAGCTATCGGTGCTCGATTCTTGGGGGACCCAAAATCCAAAGGCTGCTCCATTTTTGGAAGCCTCGGACGCGTCGGGACGCGTCGTAGCGAGAAAAAATCCTTCTGGGTTGAGATGACTCAAGAACTTGGGTTCTCCGGGTGCCTCTAATCTCTTGTTGACAGGGCTAGTTTCGTTGGGCGACGAAGTCAAAGAGTCTCGGCCTGGTGAGATGCCAGTCTCTCGCACGCCATTCACATTCGCGCAATTAGATGCAGAGTTTGAGCTTGAGGGTGTCACGGGGTGAACAGTTCTCTTTGGTCTCCTTGAAGAGCAACGGACTGAAACCGAATCCTCCCTAGTCGTCCTAGATGATCTTGGTATGGGGCGCGAAGCTGCTGATGAGCATGAATCGCTGCGGGGTTCCCCTTGATAATCATGCAAACATCTTTTCTAGAGATTCCATGCATCAGTCAATATGTGAACTAGAAGTAAAGAGACAAACGATTCTCGTACTTTGCGTTTTCTACAACCCTCGCAGGCGTGTCGACTTCGCTTCGTTCTCACGGATCCACCCGTTAAAGTGGAAATGAATTTGATGGAGGCACCCATGATATAGCACACGCACAGGTCCCTTGTGTCAGGGGAAATACTGACTTCTGAGACTCCAAAGCTCAAGCGAGAAAGCTGTCATGGAGACGGGGACCGATGGTGATGGAACAATGTTCCTGTCAAGTGCTGGAAGGTACCGTCCAAGCTCGGCTCGGTCGCAATCCGGTTCACTGTATACTTGTTTTCCACTATGGGGAGCTTCCTTCAATCTCTCATTAGAAGGTACCCTTGGTTCCTGGACAAACAGAGTTGAAATGTTAGATCACCTCATGTTCCTATGATCCAACGATTGTTAGGCTGCACATCTGAAAATTTGCCGCAGATGTACCTTTGGCGGAACTGCCTATCTAGGAAACTCTCCGACATCAAGCACGCGGAACTAACGTCACTCCGCCGAGATCTACAATGTAGACAGCCTGCATGACAGGACGGAGGGATGTTATTTGACGTGATTGTATTATTTGACAGGCCAAAGACTGATAATAATATCAAAGTTGGCCAGTCCAAAGTTCTCCTAATGCATCGGGATGCAACATGATTCCAATGATTTTATATGGCTCATTCTGACTTTTTCGGTATTCTCGGCAGCAAGAGCCAAGCAACAATCATTCTCGCATATAGAAAGACACAGATGGGGTGTAAGACGATTGTTCCGAACTGTTGCGAGAGTATACCCGTCAAAAGAGGGAAAACAGCACCACCACTACTTCCAAGAGCTGTGACAAAACTCAGACTCGATATATGCAAGTGGGGTGGTAGCAATTTCGTGAACACTGCGATAGCACAGGGATACGCAGCGCCCAGAAGAATACCCAACATAGCCACCATCACAGACTCCCCAACAAGGTTGGGAATAAACCAAATCAAAAGCTGGAACAGAATAGCGCTCAAAGTCATCAATACAACAGAAATATTCTCTCCCAACCTGGATGCAGGATGAGTGAGGAACAGCCGGCCGACTGTGATTCCTCCCCAAAAGCCAGCACTAACATATCCAACGTGAGAGGGATCGCCGTGGCGGTAGTTAATGAGGAACGAAACAACCCAACCAGAAACAGAGACTTCAGCACCCTGATAAACAAAGATGAACAACGCACCAAGTAGTGTGGTTCGATTCTGTATGGCTTTCTTCAAAACTTGCGTGTGAGCCATCGGCCTAGAAGGCGTCTGGGATGTGCTTTTTTCGGGCTCAAAAGTTCTCTCCTCTTCAAAATGGGAAAAGGCCCAAAGAGCAAGAGCCATTTTAAGTACAGCGATGGCCAAAGGAATCGTATAAAACAGGGACCAACTGATCCCATTCGATGCCATGCTAGTTGCCATGATAGGAGCCACGGTTCCGCCAACCCCATAAGCACCGTGTAGATAACCCAGCAAAACAGTCGCATTTGATAGCTTGGCAAAGAATGCATTGCTGAGAGCCAAGTAAAAAGCGAGACCAAATCCGTACAATAGGAATGTGATGACGACAACAGGAAATGGGGGCTCAGAGGCAATGATGGCATATCCGACCGCTAGAGACAGCATGGCAGCAGCATAGCTCTTTGAGTGGCCGAGCTTTCTTTCCAAAGCATGGGTCACTGGAGCTGCCAGAATGAACCCGACAGCATTGGCCACAAAAACAAGAGAGAAAACGGCATATCCGATATTGTACCGTTTTTCCATGTACGGAATAAGGGCGCATCGTCGATTTGTTTGAGGAACGGGCGTGGATGTGCGGGATTGTGACTCCGACAGCCTATAGGTCGCAAGTGTCTCGGGATTCTCCCTCGATTCTGTTTCTGATCCATTTCTTTGCAGGGGGAAAAGAATCGGGAGGAAGTGACTCTTGCGCTCTGAGAACGGAGCCCATGTTTGAGGGTTGCGTTATGATCAACGAGTACTAGGGTATTCTTGGGCGCAAAAGGAAACTGTAAGAGCGGGTTTTATAACAACAAGAAAGTGATTCACTTTCCAAACTTTCAATTTATCTACTCGTACTCCGTGATGAGCGACATGCGAAGCGGCCAGTGAATACTGTCGGAAAATAGCCCTTTTAGGAAATCCGCTGCCCCACCTGAGTGCATCTAGCAAACCTGTTCACTCCTAAAGCACCGATAGGAACTTCACTCTCCTTCATTTCTCATTTCACATATTTGCGGGGGGAAAATAACGTACCCGAACTTCATGGTGGGTAATTACATACAACGCACAAGATCTAGTGCCATATTTCCCCAGAAAATGTACATCTGAAACAGAGCTCCATATCATTGTCAGATACCTAGCGAATTGGGTGATGATATCCAGAATGGAAGATTGAATGATTAAAAAACAAGAGGAGCAAATGAATGATGCTTTGCCCACATGGAAGGTTGACCATACAAATTATCTGTCACGCTTCAGCCCTTCGTACTCGTCTTCGACGATTCCGGGTAGTTCTTCAGTAAGGGAGGCTCCAGTAGGTTTCCAGCTTAGGATAGACCGGGCTCTGGTTGCACGACAGCGCATATTATGGCCCCAGCTTGTAGCCTCGAAGCCAGCTAGATCATAAGCCGAGTGTCGATCGAGAAGTATGTCCTCAGGCGTAGATGACAAAAAGCCCTTTTCAACAGCTATCTTCCCGATAGAGCGTGCCACTTCACTCCAGCAATGTTCCCCTTGTTCAACCAGGTAGTATGCCTCTGGACCCCAAAATAGATCATCGCGTCGGTCCTGTGTGGCCAACGCAAATAGCTCAATGTAAAGGTCAGACAGACTCTCTATATGAATATGAGAGCCAATCGCCTGGCCGTGACCAATCAAAGGGATTTTGTTCTGGCCGAGAATATATTCTGCCATGATATAGATTTGTCTGCTGCGGCGAGAGCAGGGACCTCTGCCTTTCCCTGTCCATGGAATTAGCACCCCGTAATTTGCGAGTGAGGTTGAGAGTAAATACCATAGACAGTGGTTGGAGAGATGACCGCAACCTTCAAGATATCGGGATTCTGAGCGCCTGCATCAAGAACTGCTTTGTCAATAGCACGATGAAATGCATGATCTGGAAGCGAAGTAATCTCGCGGATGTCTTTGACATCATCATGAAACCTCTCGCTCTTTCCTCCATAGGTATTTTGGTCATAGTCGAGATGGGAGAAGACGCCCGCCCCACTGGTGTGGAGCCAGTAGACAGGTCTGTCGGGTGAGTGTCCTTCTATCGCTCCTCGGGCAATAGCTTGCGCAACAGGGAGATGATCTGCCGAGTCCGCAGTGTCTAATCGCAAAAGATCGCATTAGTAAAGTGGTCCATGGCAACATCATCAGTTCTTCCCGTAGAATTTTGCTTAATGACAGAAAAGTGCAGGAAAATCCTTACGTATTATGATATCAGCCCTAGCAGCTTCTTGAGTGATTATCTCAGTATCATCAAGACCACCAGACACAATATTAACAGATGGATATGCTGTCAAGATATCCTTTTGGCTTTGCTCATTCCGCACCAGCAATCTGTAGTTATGCTGGGGATACTTCGCAACCAGCAGTGACAGAATATCCCCGCCAATGTAGCCACTGCTACCAGTACTATGTGATTTGTTAATAAGAGATCATAATTGTATCGTCTTTGCATCTATGTACATACATGAAGACTATCTTCATCATGAAACTAACTCTTGAGAAAGCTGTTTGGGTCAAAGTGAGATTTCATGGGGTTCTCCCTCTCCAATATATAATGGGTTCAGTGCTAAGTACTTACGCAGTCCTAGAGGCCGAGGTTGGTTTCCTATTTGTAATCAATGAAAGTCCCCGAGGCCTGCACCTCAAGTTCATTAGCTGACAAATACACCTCTCAATGAATCCATCAGCCCTGGAGACGTGTGCAGCATTAGACCGAAAGTCACGCAGCAGAATGAGGGGCAGTTTGAGGCACCCGAAATCGTGGAGTTGTTGACAGTAGAAAGGTGAAATTTGAATAGCCTCATTGTGCCGAAACTGGGCCGAAGAGCGCACCTGCGATGAAGAATGCACATAAGGCGCAACATGGTACTACGAACACCCATCTTAACACATTTTCAATCCATAAGAACGCCATACACAAGTTTGGCTACTAATCGGCATAATTCCAACCCTTCTCCGAGCTGTCAGCATACTTTGGTTGGCCTACTTTCATTAGATAATTGTGGCAAATGGTCGGTCTATCCTCACTCCCATCACAAATGTCTCCGTGAAGGAGGACACGGTCATTGCCATGAGGTGCGGCAGTTGTCTATACACAGGAAAAGACACACCAGATCTAGCGTTTGATGTGTATGATAGTTTCAATGCAATTGCAATGTCACAATTGTGCAAGTGCTCGATTGTGAGTCTTGATTGTACAGAGGCCGTTGAGATTGTTTTACGCTTAGAGGTTGGGCATCACGGGGCAATCCCGTATAGGCTCAGCAGGGCGCAGTATAATTAGGATACACCTAATTGTCGGGCTCAAGCTTCTCCCCGTCGACCCCGCTTCCAGGGCCACTGGTTAGCGATATGCACTTTGTACCCAAGTTTAGCGCTGGCTTCACAAGTTGCGATTCATACTTAACTTTTTGATTCTATTGAAGTTTGAAATTTGAAGTTCTATCATGCTTCCAATGTAAAATGATACAAACTGTTAGGTGAGGATTCGATATGCATTGGTCCGTCTATGATTTTGTCGAAGATGTTTGAAGTGGTACATAGGGCACAGTGATGGCATAACAGGCGGTGGAGATCTGCCCGCATAAATCAAGCCGGTGAGCATAACTTTATTTTTATTTGTATCTTTGGTCACGTGCATACAATCTCGAATTTCTGTAGTCATTGACCCGCAGCTTATCTCCTGTCATTGCTAGGTTTGTTGCCATACATCGTCATTCGTTGATCCCATATCGCGTGCTGCAGCTAGTTTGACTGAATTGATTGGTCCTTGACCGTTACGATTCCCACGCCTGTCACAGTCGCTCTTGTCTCGATAACCCGCCTTTTCCTTCACCTGCCCTCATTTACATATAATGGATCACACGCGCGATCCCTGTCCCTGGGTGGCCCTGAGCGACTTCGGTGGTGCCTTCGCCATGGGCGCCATCGGTGGATCTGTCTGGCACGGCATTAAGGGTTTCCGCAACAGTCCTTACGGCGAGCGCCGGATAGGCGCACTTACAGCAATCAAAGCGCGCGCTCCCGTTCTCGGTGGTAACTTCGGCTGCTGGGGTGGACTTTTCAGTATCTACGACTGCTCAATTAAGGGAATTCGCAAGAAGGAAGATCCCTGGAACGCTATCATTGCCGGATTCTTCACAGGTGGTTCCCTGGCTATTCGTGGTGGCTTTAAGGCTGCGCGCAACTCCGCTATTATGTGCGCCGTCTTCCTCGCCGTGATTGAGGGTGTTGGTATTGGTTTCCAGCGCATGATGGCCGATAACACAAAGCTTGAGGTAGGATGAATTAATACCCTCCTATTGATCTGTGCAATCAGATATGGCTGCTAACCATGGGCAAATTTAGCTTCCTCCTCTTCCTCCCTCAGAACAGAAGGCTCTGGCTTGAATCATCCACTTCAGGTCAATATGTTCGTTCGTTCTTCCTCAACATATCCTCTCTTCTACCTCTGTCTTCATATCAACATCTTCACATCGACTCTCTCTTCTCGGGCGTTTGGCTTAGATTATCATACATAAACATAGCATAGAGGTCGTCATTTTGTTCATACTTTTTTTTTCACTTGTCTTCATTACCTCTCACGGCCTGCGTTGAAGCATTGTACTATACAGACGGCAAATTCATCTACATAGCTGGTCCAAAGATTGACTCATCTTTGTGGGCGAGTCGTTTAACCATGCAATAGATATTCTTCCAATAATCCATTGGAACAAGTTATAGACAGCACAATACGGAAGGACGTTGATATATACCTAGTGTTAATTCACGGAGAGAGACCCGGTATCAGATAAAAATGCATCGGATCTCCTTCGAGGGCAGGTGAACAAGAGAAATCTAGATGGAAAAAATCTCATATTGTTCCATTTGCCATTTGCAGATGAATCTGTGGACTCCAAACCATGTAAGATACCTATCCCAACCTGGAAATATGGTAGGAAAAGGCCGTGGCAAGACCGAGGCCAAGCAAAGGAGATAACGACCTCTAGAGATGAGTAATGATTGTTCAGAAAAATCATCTGTGCCAGAAGATTGACTTGGTATTTATATCTCTAGACTACGCGGTCAACCTTTGTGCTAACAGTATGGCTAACTAATATCCAGGCATCGTTATAAATGACTTGACGGAATCAGCCGCCAATTCTAGTTTCTTCGGTGCAAAGAACTCCATCTTGTAGGGGAAGAGTTTCAATCTATCCAGTATGGTGATCAGAAGTCATATGTAGGTGTAACGCGGTATCACTTACCCATCTTCAAGAAGCGCCGTGCGAACAATCAAATGACTCCCCGCTGAAACTGTTGATGTCGTATGGGGAAAGCGAGACCCTGGAAGTCTACCAAGTTCCCTCCACTTCTAGCTCCATGTAGGTACATAGTCCATTTTGTAGTTCTAATTCGATATAGATTCACCTTGATCAGATCGGCCCCCTTTTCCCTCATATTGTTCGGGTCTTTGATATCATGCATGCATCCATCCATCCGCTGTCGGATTCAACTGAAAGTAAAAAGATGATAGCAAAAAAAAAAGCAAAAACATACAACAGTGAGGATTCGCTGGTGGTCACCCACCCAACTACTAACTCACCGGCGTGTGGCTTAAGTACGGCTGAGCGGACGGGAAGCCCTGTTTTCCACACCCTGTGGTCGTATGTGCTAGATATTGTAAAGGTACAAAATGTATTTTGCAATAGAATTCTGGATAACGAGTTGTTGCCATGTGGGTTCTGACAAACCTCGAGGATATGTTAAAGGGATGGGACGAATATCGCATAAGCACAACAGGGGCTCTGGACCGATAATAGCCAATTATTTATAGGTCTTTACATGACCTCATCTGGGGTATTGTTAATTTGATATCGAGATAAAAAAATTTGTCAATTTGTAGCATCGGATATATATCCATCACACGCAGCATATAGTAGGAGGAGGAGAGGCAATTTAGTAAGTTTATAAATTGATTCATGTTAACATTGAAGACTTTTAGACTTCATCCACAAGCCAGGCATACCCAACCATGACCATGATACCCCAGCAAGAACATATTCACATAGGTTTTATCTAGATGCTCCAACGTCTCCCCACTAGCCCAATGGCGGCATCCTCGAAGATAACAACAATTACAGTAATAAGAATGACTCTTTGAAAACCTCACTGAAGTTGACCAAAAAGCGTTCAAGAAATGGCTTATTGCCCGAGAGAGATAAAGTGGAGATAACCGGAAGCTCTTGTGTAGCCAACCTAGACCGTGATACTGCACCCAACGACAACCATTGTACCGTAAGCCGTGGATCTAGATAGGAACAACCGAAAGATCAAAGAGATTTCCGAACGAATCAAATACCAGAGAAAGCTGAGATCTACTCGAGCTATGCAACCGACATTGTTTGCCAGCGAGCATGTGCATGTATCCCGCAGGTCAATGGGTTATAGTAAAAACTAATTTAGGGATTTGTGATACGAGAGTTCGTTCGGAAAGCTCGTCTAAGGAAATGACAATATTCAAGAGCCATAGAAGCCACAATGTTGTATATGTTGTATGCACACCCGGGAGCCCAACTGTGCTGAGACATGTGGAGTAGTGACGTCAGTCGATTTCCTTGTTCCTGTTCCAAATTTATATGCAATTAGAGATGATCCCCGATCTTTTTAAATAGACCAGAGATCGCAGATTAAGTGGACTACTGCCAGAAAATTTCTCCAGTGGAATTCTCCAGGAACCACTTCGAATTCTGCAGACCACTCTACTTAGTCTTTGGGCGTGTCTTTGGAATTGTCGCTTTTACAACGTACATGCACTTGCAACAATGAAGCACATTACCGCGAGTGTCCTTCTACAGGCCTCTTTTCTCTCAATTGCCTCTGCTTCACCCGCACCGACTGCCTTTGCCAACAAAGTCGCCCCATCCGACCCAGTCATCACAGCCTCCCCAGTTGAACATAGTCCATCTCGGGTCGTTGGTCGCAACATATTGAGTGATGTTGAATCCGGCGTTGACAATGTTCTCTCAGGACTGGGGTCCGATTTGCCCTCGTGGGTCGCATCTGGGGTGCCCAACTTTTTCCAGGGTTTCCCGACCGGTGATGCAGTTGTGAGCTCCCTCGGATTGGACAGCTCCGAATTAGACGCATTACCAACCAACGTGTTGAACATCGACCCTTATGCCAACTGGACCAAATCAGGCTGGAATGTTCGCTTCCACGGAAACGTCTACAAGCAGCCGAACACATCTGTCTCAACCTTGAACGACCTGGCCGACATTTTCCTCGTAAACACAAGCATTTCCGACCTTCCCGAATCCGAACAGAAACAGGCACGTAACTTGACTGCGGGAATATTTGTTGTGCAACAGCCAGATGTTGCCGTAAACACAATTCACCTAAAGCCCGCAGCGAGTCAAGGTTCTAGCGGACAACCAGGTGGCGGTGGATCAACCAACACGACGGGCGGTACGCAAGATGTCACTCTGCCTTACAACACAACCGTCGAGGGTGATTTCGATACATTCATGCAGATTGATAGCAATGGACTTACACCGGGAAATGAGACATCGAAAATCCAGAGACTGGACACTCATGTGGAGGGCGCAAGTATTGGAAATGCTACCGCCTACCTTGTGCCCCCCAAAGGCTTGACCGTCGTTTCTGATGTCGACGATATTCTGCGTGTCACCAAAATCTATCAGCCGGCGCAAGGATTACTCAATTCATTCGCTCGCGCATTTACACCTTGGCAAGACATGCCAGATATCTATCGCAACTGGTCTACAAGCCTCCCTGATTTGCATTTCCATTACCTTGTAAGTCTCGTCGTGTCCATGTCCTTTTTCAAAGCTAACAGTCATCTCAGACTACAACCCCGGAGCAAATCACAAGAAATTATATGGAGTTCATTTATGACAACTATCCGGGTGGTTCTTTCGACACCCGTCCCCTCAACTTCAGCGATGTCTCTGCCACTCTGTCGATCCGCAAGTTCCTGCTGCACAAACTTTTCGAAACCTTCCCCGAGCGCAAATTCATCCTCATAGCAGACACCAGCAACAGTGACATCATGCGCGATTACCCGCAATTGGCCACTGATTTCCCCGGACAAGTCCAATGCATCTTCCTCCGCAACACCTCGGCAACTGATCCGGGCGACAAGTTCCCCTATGACACTTCCGGATTCAAGAAATTGAACCAGTCGAATTATATGTTCTTTGTAAACTCAGCTGACCTGGCCAACTTGGATATTGCCAATGGACAATGCTATAATACGTCGGTTCCCCAGAATCTGACATTCGGGTATCAGGGACTTCCACTTGGACTGGGAGATAAACCGACTGCGGTCAATGGGTCGGCGAACCACACTGGAGCTGCGAGCAGACTCATGACCAAGGAATCGGCTGGTGCGCAAAGCCTCATGACACTGATCGCAGCGATGTGTACGGCTACTTTCATGTTCTTATAGAATCATGCAGTTACGAGTGATGTTATGAAGAACGAGAAATTTGAATGAGCAGACTATCATTCCTCATTACCTGTTCAGTTGTCATCCCTACATGTAGATATTTCAATGTTCCAATCAATAATCTGAATACCACAGCCACCTATCTGCCTACCTATGCGTATGCACTTAGTCTAGGATCCGAATGTTGTCATTGATCCCGAAACATAGACGCGGATTCCTATTCACAGCAATTAACTCTCCATCTCCATCTCTCCGATCTAGCAGCATAGCCTCTATTTCTTGATTTAAGAATTTTTAACTTGCATAATCATGCTTGCCTGTCCTCGAAACGTGTTCATTGTCTACAGACCTACCTCCTTCTGCGCCCCTTGTTATCGGTAACTTATCCGCATTCTCCATCTACCACCCGTGGACGGTTCCATTGAAAGCTTCGACCTCACCACCCTATGGTCCTATGTGCTTGATCATAAAGGGGAAAAAGCCGTGTTGACTGTTTCTTTCAGTATTCCATAACCCTGTAGCTTGGCGCTTTGATGGTGCCCGGGCTAAGCTCTGCTCGAACTAGCCTCAAGCCAAGGGAGAAGCAATTAATCTATTCTAGCAAGGGTTGTTAAGCTTCAGCCACCTAATATGTACGATCCAAGTGGTCGGGAATTCGATATATCTGATATGTTGTAGAAGAGGACCAAAGATCGCCCACGTTACGAGATTTGAAGAACAATGGGAATAATGCTCTTTCATGAATATGCTCTAATCGAAAAAGAATGTTTTATCATTGCAACAATGCATAAAGAAATAATCCCACAGTCACCTTCAGGGCTAGGCATGCAGCTGGCCATAATCCGACTTCGTCATATGGATAATACGCTCTTGACTCTCGTTGGCGGTGTCTTGCATTATGGTCGTCCCCATCCCCATGCTAATGTTCTTTTTTCTGCTGCTTTTGGCATCGCTGCCAGTCACATTGCGAAGTTCATGTGCTGTATCGCCAGTTGATACCTTATATCGCGAGTTTGTGGTCGATCCGAATCGGCGGAAGAATGGCAGTGGACGTAGAGACGAGAGAGACCCGGCGACGAGACCTAGATTGAACTCAATGACCATCCAGTATAGGGATGATGCCGAGTCATCTGTATCGATTGGTCAGTATATTCAATACCCCGACCAAAATATTAGGCGCTGAAGTAATAAGTTCTTACAAGTGAGGTCTGAAGTGCCCTTGTGCAGATAGTCAAGGGTGCTAAAGCGAACGACGGGGGAGATGCAAGCAATTATACCTGCGATTGAGATTAATGGTTTTATCGAGACTCAGAGATTGCGCCGGGCATATGTACCTGAACCAAAGATTGCCATCAGAGCAATTATTTTCCTTGTCGGCATGTTTAGTCCGCACAGAATCACCATCGGCGCAATCAATATGATCACATCTGACACGAAAATGAGGACCGCCTGATATAGGACAATTTGGAACAACTTGAACTGAGAGTAACACTTGCCATCCGTGATGGACAAGTCAAAGGCAGCCCTGTCATGAGTTAATACATGTTCATAGACATTGCGGACGGGAGCTCCTATATACCTTGGCGGGTCACATTGGAAAGCCAAAACAAAAGAACCAGAAACGGAGAACAAGGTCTGGAAAACCATCATGCACATAGTGAGCCAGTTCATCCAGGCTAATAGTGGCGTGATTCGATGTCAGTATCCATCGCGATATAAGTGGAGTTTGGCTGTGGGGAACAACGCACGTTTCACAAAGATCCGTCGTAGGAAAATCAGCAAGCTCATCTTGACTGACAATGAGACATAGAGATACATGCACATTGCCACATAGTATAACTGGGTAGTAGTCAGATCTCAGCAATATGTTCGGCAAGTCAACGCGATAGAGATCAAATTTTGATACATACCAGAAGCCAGGTTCCTTGGTCTTCAGGCGACAAATTCCCAAAGTGTCGTCCTTCTCCATGATAGACCACAGCGATTGCCAGCCCGTTAAATGCCTGTGTAATAATCTATCAATTGGCCTTTTGTTAGTCTTTGCTGCTCTCTGTGGTTGTAGGGTGATCTTGGAATAGGACAAACCAAGGCGATGCAGACAGCAATATCATCCAATCCAAACACCTTCACTATAAATGCCCTGGTATAAAGCTGCAGACATCAGTTCATGCGCAACAGGGTATCGGCGTTTTGGCATTTGACCAGCCATTGAGGTAGAAACCCACTCTTAAACTGCAGACGATCATGGATAGGATCGCTGTGCCGATAATCAGACCATATATGAGCGATTGAAGGTACTGCTCGTCAGACGACAAGCCTGAACTGGCCTCTTGGGTAGACATGGTGATCAGGAAGGTTAGGGGTCCTTTTGCATGATTCGCACTTCAAGATGAGATCCACGGGGTGCGGATCGGGTTGAGAACTGGACGAAGTGTGTTGGAAGATCTGATGGAGAAAAGGGAAAATCAACAGAATCTACATTCCACATAGATGTGACTGGTTCTCTCCAGACCTTTACGTACTTTTCCTCACCACCCTCGGGCTGCATGTGCAGATCGGCGAGGACAATACATTATGCACGAAGTAGTTAACGACGGATGTACGTAGTACGGAGTTCCAAAACTTAGTAGATGCCGATCTTGACTACAAGTGGCAGCATGACAGTGCTTGCCAGAGTCGGTTCATCCTGTACGGAGAATAATCCCCCAATTCTTCAAGTGAGCGGCGGACTCATTTCCCCATGCGAACTATAGGAGTAAACACTTGTGAGATGGGGATATAGAACCCGTCCAACCACGCGATCGAACTTTGCCTAGACCATGTCTCGTTCAGAATACGGAATACGGCATATTAAACGAGATCTGCAGGATCTAGTTCGTCCTGATTATTATTAGTTGCAGGGGTCCGTACGCCGGATACGATGGGTCACAGGTATCCGTCTTCCTGCGTCCCAAGACGGTACCATGAAGTTGCAGGATCGAACTATGTCCGTAGCTGCATAATAAGCTGTTCCCGTGGGTCAAGCCCCTGTCCTAGATCGTAACAGCACGGAATCATAAGCGGTAATTCATCTGAGCGTTTTGATGGCGCGCAGTTCGCACGTATCATCGTCGGGGTAGTGGAGATACCTAATCCTTAGCGCGACTTGTCAGTTTCAGCCTTCAGCCCAGACTTTTCGAAATTAATCAACCAACTGCCGTGCAACTGGGGTTAATTTATATTGTGTTCATGATAAGATGACGCATTTTCACATGCCGTGGAATCCAAATTCAACGGCGACTTTCCTTTTTCTGGTCAACCGGGATGATCTTTAAAAAAACGGGCTTTCGCACACTAACCTATAACAACGGACAACCCGGTACTTCAACAGCCTAGTGCACGCCGCGTGGGATGACAATGTCGATTCTCCGCTTTTTTTTCCTTTCCTAACGGCGCAAAAATAGGGAAAGGGGGTTGGCAGTGTATAAATCACGATTTCTCCGCGAACGAGAGGAAACTATTGATCAAAACTTTGGGTTATTATTATTTTTTTTATATTTTTGTCTCTTACTTCTGATCGTCACTCATGGCTTCATCCAATCAAGACTCGAATGAATTCAAGGTCATAATCGCTGGTGGTAGTCTCGTGGGCCTTGGCCTAGCCCTGGCTTTTGATCGCGCGGGAATTGATTACGAGCTTTTTGAGAAGGGAGAATTTGCAACCCAACTCGGAGCCTCGATTGGAATCCACCCACATACTATCAGAATCCTTGAGCAGTTGGGGGTGTGGAAGGATATTGAGAAACAGATTGTGCCGCTGCAACATCGGAATCACTATGACGGCAACGGTCACTGCTTTGAGGAATCGCATGTGCTAGTCGAAATTCAAGAAATGTAGGTTTATACTTGATACATAATTTATCTCAGGAGATCTGCGCCGGTCTCTGCACTTGATGATGGCATTGGCCGACATAGATAAGCGCTAATAGCGGTATTTATACAGTCTCCAACGTCCCATCATCTTCATGGAACGATGCAAGGCCTTGGAGGCCTTGTACAACCACGTGAAAGACAAATCAAAACTTCATGATCACACTGCTGTCGTTAGCTATGAAGAAACTGCACAGGGGGTTATCGTCACCACTGAAGATGGGAAACAGCATCATGGCCACATGCTCATTGGCGCCGACGGAATTCACAGCAAAGTGAGAAAGCTGATGGCAGAAAAAATCAGTGTCACGAATCAATCCCTTGCCAAAGAAATCAACGAGGGTTCGTACACTGCCTCTTCAAGCCATGTATTCCGCATGACTAACCTTTTTCGATATATAGCTTTCACAAGCGAGTACAACTGCATCTTTGCTGTTTCTGAGAAGAATGCCAAGAACCAATTCCTACCTGATGGCATGGTACACAATGTCTATTACCATGACTATTCTGCTATTGCGGCTGCTGGTGTACCCGGACTTATATTTTGGTTCATTTTTGTCAAAAATTCGCATCTCACAAGAACACCAAATTGCCCGCGATTCACAGATGATGACGCAGAGGCATGCATTCAGAAGTATGGAAGTTCTCTGGTGGGCCCTGGCTACACAGTGAAGGATCTCTGGGAGGCTCGAGTCAAGGGCACAATGGTCGCCCTTGAGGAAGGCGTCATCAAACAGTGGCGTCATAACCGAGTAGTTTTAATGGGCGATTCAGTTCACAAGGTTCGAATTTCCGGCTGCGACGTGAATGCTTCAACTAATTTTCTGGATCCTATAGGCTACAATCAACCCTGGATTAGGTGGTAATCTAGCCTACGAAGGCATCGCTCGTTTGACCAATGGTCTAGTGCCATTGTTAAAGGAGAACCCCATGCCATCCCTCGAACAGCTGACCGGGGTCTTTGATCAGTATATAGCTGGTCAATTGCCTCGAGCGAAGACAGTCGTTGACATTTCCGGCCAAATCACGCGATATGAAGCCGAAGATAGCTGGATCCTCAAATTCGCAGCTCGTCACATTGTCCCCTGGGTCAGTGATAAACTCAAAGCCAGACTATATGCCAGTTTCTCAAAGGGCGGTCCCTATTTGGAATATCTGCCATTGCCCACAACGGATACAGATGTATCAAAAGCCGTATATGTGCCTAGCCGGGGAATTCGGCCAATGCTGATTGGAGGCATTATAATAAGCGGCGCTGCCGCTATCTTTTGGCATGTATACACGCAGAGCTGTTAGCAGTCTTGGGCTCCGATGCCACTGCAAAATTCCGCGTTGACTTTCGGGGGGGGGGGGGGGGGGGGGGGCGGGTGGCCGCCATAGTGAACAATGCGGGGCAGGAGCTCCTCTCGGCCGCCAGACATCTCCTGGACGGCTTCCTCGGCGGAGCGGTATTCGCGCGGTCGGTTTGGCGTCTGTGACACATTACCCGGCAG